>JASGXE010006744.1:0-19788 GCA_030068105.1 Sinentomon sp. SZTP_YWyxl | reverse complement strand
AAATAATGTATTGTTTGGCTCAAGGGAAATAATCCTGTCCCAATTTGTTCAGCTATTCCTCCAGGTTAGGAGGGACAAGCTTATTTTTTACTTAAAAACCCAAAATTCCAATGCCGCCATTTCCCAAATTTCCACGTTTTGTATCTTTAATTTTTATTTTATTCAAAAGACAAATATGGGCAGGAAAAAACCACCAAGATCAGGAATTTGGCCCGTAAGTTAAAAAAGAAACAAAAATTCCTTTTGCAGAAATTTCAAAAAATCAAGTCAGAGGTGCACGCCAGGGGAAATGGATGCGGGAAAGAATTGAAATTTTAAAAGGGTTCGAGGGGAACCGTTCCATCCCTGATTTTTAAAAAAATAAATTGAAATTCACATTTTAGGTTTTAAAAATTGGAAAAGACCAACCATGTCCTGTTTCGAAGTTACGGTTTGGAATAGAAACAGTTCCGGCACAACTAAAATTTTTTAAAAGGAACCTTGATAATGCCGGCAAAACAAGGGTTTAAACCTAATTGCAACCCTTTTCCGCTATTTCCAATGGATCAAGGTTCAAATTCCAATGCAAAAAAGGTTTATCATTGAATAATCGTATATCTTATTTATCTGTCTTACAATTACACCTGGTAAAGTTGAAATCGAGTGTAAGATTTCATTCGAATGAAGAATTCATTCGAATTCATGGAGTGTGCGGACTCATTAATTAGAATGCCAAATGGCCAACTCTTTAAAAGAGTTGAACAGCAATTATTTCGTAACAAATGTCGCTGATCGTGTGGGATATTACTTACAACTTTGGGTAAATTTAACCGAAGCAAAAAAATGCAGCAATGAATTCAATAGCAGAAACCAATTCAATGATGCATAAATTCTTGGAATGAAATTGGGTCTTGATGATGTTGCTTGCCAGCTATTGTTTCTGTCCGTGGGTTAGGAACTCGCGCATTATCCAAACAAATATACGCATTCAATTTTGCAGAAGAAACATGCCAATCTTCACATGTCATGTTTCACATGCAGAAGAAACATGTCGCAGCCAGGTTTCAAATCAGAGAAAGCTGAGTGAAGCTTAATTTGAATTTCCGCTCTAGCAACTTCGGTTTTTTGGCCATCAATATTAGGTCAATTTAAAGATGAAAGAAATTTCAATGAAATTGAACTGTTTGAAGGAATATATACAAGAAAGCTCAAGATTGATTGAACCTGACACAGTTGAGTACATGGATAAAAAGGCAGGATAAAAAAGAGGAAGGAAAAAAAGCGCAAAAAAGAATTTTGCTTCTCCCGGAACAATTTATGACATTATTCGCGGAATTTATATGCTCTTGCTTTTGCTTTGGATACATATGCACAGCCAATCTCAAGAATGGGAAGGACAACACAAATAAAATACATGCGTTTTCCGGAACACTGAGGCTTGTTTTAAATTTCGCTAGAGATTTGCCCAACATTAATTAGAGGCATTGACAATGATGGAGGGATATCAATGGAGAGGCAATCAATGGATAGGCAATGACAATGATGGTATTGATATGGGGGGCCATGATATATCATTATTCAGTTAAGCAACAAGATATATGAATGTTAGAGCAAAATCCATTGACCTGTCATAAACTTGATATGACAGGTCAATGGATTTCGATCATATAGGGGCCTATAGTAATAAATTTGGATTCCTTTCGTGAGCGAGCGACACAAGAAGTGACCAAGGCACAGTAAGTACAATTCTCCTCAGTCATTCTTGTTGCGCTTTTTCTTTTGGTTATTAAGCAGGGATTTGACACGAGGGAAGTAGATTCAAATCCTCAAAATATTTTACATCCATTTCGTTTCAGTACCATCTGGATATTTGAGCTGAGATGTGTTTGCTGTCATTAACTGCTGTTTACCATTTTCAACTGAATTTCGCATGTGAGCCACCGAATCAGCCCACAATGAGCTACTGCTAATGAATACCAAATTTAGCCATCTCACAAGAAAAAGTAAATTTTCGATAAAGTCGGAGCCATATATTTCTTCCATCGCAAGCTTGACCACGTCATGTGTGCTTGACAAATTATTTTTTCTCGCATTAGAAAAGTGAGCAAGGTTAAGGTATGTTGTGAAAATGTGATATGTAATAGATTATCGTAGTTGAAAGGGAGCGCGGTTATGTTTCGGTAAGATCAGGATATGGTCAAGTTAGCAGAAGTTGTTATTGCTCTCTAATTTGTCTGAATTTTTTTCACTTTAGAAAATGTACTTTTGAGATCGAGACTAAAAAGGTGTTTATGGTTAAATAAAAACAAACAAGGAATAAACAAGAAAAACGTATGAAGTGATCAAAATTCCAGAGCACAGTAACATGAGATTTATTAGATATGACGCTCTGAAGCAAGCGATCTCGAGATACGGTGTATAACCTTCCGATCAATTAGCAATTTGGCACCAAACTTCATTCATTTTCCAGTGGGTTTCAACCGCAATTTTTGACTGGCCTTGGACAGGTGAGTGGCGATCTTCAGCCATATTCGCCTGCGTTTCCGGCGGAAACAATAATTGCACGGATTGAAACAACCTTCATGTTCGGCGGCACTCATCAAAGGCTTGTTTGGGCTTTGTAAGATTTTACCGCCGTTGTTTCAAGCGTTTCCGTTCCAGGAAAAATACAAACTGAAGAAGTTTAGGGTGCAAAGCAGGACCACCCATACAAGGTCTTTGCAGGTTTCCTGGAATTCTTAGGAAACCGCCGCAATTGCGTTGGTTGTTTCCAGTTCCGACCAAATTTGAATAAATAGTAAGATTTTGTAAATACCGAGTTTATTTGCCAGTCAGTTCTCGTTTCGAGTTTGTTTCGACACAACCAAGATATGAACACTTGGGTTATCGTGACTTTTGCACTCGTGCAAATCAGTGCCGTCAACTTCTGTCTACAGCGAAAACTCCTGATGAAGAAAAAGGAGGTAAGTCAGTGACTTCTCTTGGGTTAAATGCAGTAAAATTTCCCATGCTTAATTCTCTGCAAATGTTGGACAATCCTCAAAAAAATTTTCTCAATCAAGAACCAATTTGCTGAAAAATTTCTGAGAATTTTTCAGGAGAAAATTTTGTGAAATATTTTTTTAGTGATTTTTGCAAAAAGGTGATTTTTATTCATTCAGATTAAGTGTTTCTGGTTCAGAAGGATCTCGGCTTGTGTTGAGTGCTCCGATATCGTTTTGCCTGATATTTGTTTGAATGTTTTAATTGGTGGACAACTCATCGGTGGATTCGGAAAATCTTGATTCTTCTGTAACTCCTGAGTTTGACGTATTCTGGCCTCTTTCTGGAAATCCTTTCGAAGTGAATAGATTGAAACTTCTGTAGCTTGATTTCTAACCTAAGGAACAAACTTGAGTCCAAGACTAACGTGCTGAAATTCCTATTTGCTGTGACCATTTTCCAAAAACATCAAAATTTTCTGTGCGAGTGGAGCAGATAACTTTTGTTGACGAGCAAATCAAATTTGGGTCAAGGACTGCATGCTGTCAATATGGGTCACTACATTGTGTCCCTCAATGTGTCTTTACAGTTTCTGAGGATACCTAGACTGCGATATCTGACATTATTTGTCAGATATCGATGTGCACTTTCAGATTTATGATATCTGAAAGTGCACAAAACCCTGGGGCATTCAACCTTCCAGTCTCAGAGCAGAAGCGGCGGGATTTCGAAGATGGCTCCATCAACTCACATTTTGGGAGCAACAGCACGAAGTGTTGAGTTAAGTGGCTTAAAGGTTTCTATTACCCTTTAAACATTGTTGATCTTTACAGAAAATGACAAGCTTGGATACCGTCTCAATGAGTGGGCTGTTTGCAGAGTGTTTATTGTGATGTGAATAACGCGTTTAATTGTTAAAGAGATTACCAAAAATCAATGTGTAAATAGCAAAGTTTTGCAAAAACAGTGATTATCTAAAATTGAATCAAAAATGAAATGTTTTATTCAAATTGATTAAATGGCACCGGAACAAATTAACTCTGGATAAAATTCTTGAATAGAAAGAATAGACTTCAAAAAAAGTAATTTGGTAACACCCAAAATGATTGTTCAGGAACGAACTAGGACGGGTGAAGCGATTCCGATTATTGCTGTATTCGAAAATAGCGCTAAATATTTTCGTGCATGCAACACATTCAGAATATACTGGGTTATGACCCAGAAGTAACGCAAAAGTTTCTCTGCGCCATGTCATGGAGTGCTATTTCGTGCCAATTTTCCATTCTCCCACTTCTTTTGCCCTGTCTTTCTGCTGTTCCAAGACTACATCATCCTTCTACATAGATTTTTTCCCTTTGCTGGCTGTTTAAGCCTTCAGAGACCATTAGAGATGCTTCAAGCATCTCTTGGCCTTTCTGCAATGCCGCAGGCAGTTTTCTCCATTCCTGAAAGGGTGAAGCTTATCTGTTTGCGAGGGGACAACGAACGCTCCTTGCAAGAAGTGCAAGATCTGTTTGCTGCTCGTCACCCTGACAGGCCGAACCCTTCTCTGTCAACCCTTCTCTGTTCCTTAAAACGCCTGGCAGATGAGTTCGTGGAGAAGGGGAATGTCAATGGCGCTGCCAAATCAGGACAGCCTCGTCGTTCTGCAACCTCCGAGGAAAACACCCATCAAATGGAGTATGCCGAAGCTCACCCATGATCTTCAGCTATGAGGATGGCGCAGGCTGTTGGCCTTAGGTATAAGAGATTCAGATACCGCAAAATCTTGAACGAGCAGGTCTGCCACCCTTACAAGCCGACAGATACTCAGAAACTCCTATGCCAGACGACAGGTCGAGAAGCTTGAACTTTTGTCGGTGGATGCTGGCTGAAATTGAGGCACAGCCAACTTTTTGCAGACCTGAACCTGAACCTGACCTGAACTCCCTGGATTTTTTGTGGGGAACCATCAAAGATCGAATCTACTCAAAAGAACGCGTGACAGTTCACAAACTGAGGGTGAGCAGGCAGAGAGTGCTAATATCGCAGAGCAGCAAATCATCGTCTGGAGGAATTGTCGTTCCTGACTGGAGCGATGTGTGGCGCACGAGGGCGATACTTTGAACCTCTGCCGGTGTAGTGAACACTGCATGGCGATTGACCTGCTTTTCTGCCTACCAAAGCTCACAAACGTTTTTGCGTTACTTTTGGGTCACCCAGTACTTTAAATGGGCGTCGTGAAGGCCAGTAAAATTCGGAATTTTCCTGAAAATTAGGTCATGTCGACCCTCAGAGTTTCCAACAAATCGATAAGCACTCAAAGCACATGCATATGGTCTTGCTTACAAATTAGGCCAGCGAAGCTGAGTAATTGTTGACACCCCATTCCTATCACCAATCCTATCCTATATACAGTTTCAAAATTACATGAAGGAGGTTTGGTTGCTGCCTTCATGAGATTTACTTGATGGCGTGTTATTTGAATCAACCGGTGATTGCAAACCGAACGTCGCATTAAATTTTTAACCATTCCTATCGTCGTTCATGCATTGTATTTGATAAAGCCAATGAGAGCAAATTGTGGTTTCGCTGTCCATTGGAGAATAATCTCGATACCTTCGAAATGTCTGAGAAAAATCAGTAAATTCCGATATCGAAACATCGGAATTAACCGATTTTTATGATGAATATTCTCCAAATACTCTTTTCTGTGATGCTTTGGAAGGTATCGAGATTGTTCTTCAAGGGACGGCGAAACCACATATCGGCTCTCATTGGTTGTATCAAACAGTGTTGCCCAAAAGTACTTGGCCATAGGAAAAATGTAAATTTGCTGTTTTTGTAAAATTTTGTGATCTGAAACCTTTTCTAACTCAAACCATGGATAGCGACACTTAATCGGAACAACGTGGGCATATTCAGGGCTGCCAAAGGCCTTTGGCCACTTCAAAAAAATTAAATGATATGTTTTTATGATATTTCGTGATTTGTGACTTTCACGAGCTCCGTTTTCCACGAGATTCGCATTCGTGTTTCTGTTTCTCGCCGCTTGGTGCGCACAGTTCGCAAGTCTGAAGGAGAAGAGAAAAACGAGCAGTACTGGGGACGGGGTTCTCCGACAGAAAGTTGATTATCTTTTGAACTAGATGACGGATTTTGTTCAAATTTCAAAGTGAGAAAGCCGGAAAATTCGCGATTTTGGGCGTTTAAAACAATCCCGATATTTTCACTGACAAAATATCAAAACAATTTCAGCAAAAAAATGTTAAATGTTGGGATGTGATAAAATGCCGCGGTCCTGCCAGATATTTTTCATGATCGTGCGATTTTTTCTGCTGTAACATGGTTTACACCTGTGGAAGAGTTCTGGAGAAAGCTTTTAGCTTTCCAAAAATTCCAAAATCATTGCATTTGAACTCCATTTTGGCGTTTTATGGTATGAAGCGCGACGTGAAACATTTTCTGTTTTCGGTGCAAGAGCATGTGTCAAAATAGATGATGCACAGTGCGCACAACTGGTGTTGCCGGGACTTTTGCGCAGAAAGTCCTCAAAATTGAAAATGGTTTCGGATATTCACCTTTGGAAGATGAGTGCAGAGCTAAAGCCTTCGGACACAGGAACCAAACAAACAACGAGACAGAACATAGAACTCTCACAATTCAAAAAGCAACAAAGTCCAATTTGTGCGAATTGGTGAAATCCCAACGGCGGTTCCCTGAAATATTTTCTTCAGCGGAGCCAGTCAGACAACTTGAGATGAACTGTGTGTGCGAAATTGGGCAATGAGATGGCCTGTCAAATTCAAATTGGTCTGAAAACTGCAACTGAGAAGCAAAATAACCTTGCACACGATTCTGGTTTGAAATTTTCATCTCATCATCAACATGAAAAAATTCAGCCTCATGCGAGAATTGAACCTGGGACCTCCAGCACAGTAGATAGACGCGCTAACAATCTGAGCTAACGCACCACTTCGATAATTTCAACCTAAAACAACGCTGTTATTTTAATGTTGCGTTCAGAAGCGGACGGGTGACGGAAAGAGGGGCATGGCCAGCTTGCAGATTTCGCTGACATGAAAACATTTTCTTCGACCTTTTCTTGATCAAATATTTTGACAGAATATTTTGACTGTCTGCAGAGCGCAGCAGGAATGATGCAGGCATCCTGCACAAGAAACATACATGTTGCTGAGGTGCGTATTTTTCCACTGAACAGATGTTTTCTGTAAAATCCAAGGCCAGTGCCATTAAGCTCCGTTTGTTTTTTCAGATTTGCCAACAGTGCTGCCGCAACATGGCGGCTTAACCGAAGCTATCGATGTTCTTTTACCTATTGTTCTAGGTTCCATGATATCGTTTTCAGTGCTTTGGTTTAACTGGTCACATGCAATGCTGTTATACCAACATCAAATGGTAAACTTTCTACGACTTACATTTCTCAACCGTCTTCACATCTTTGCGAGCTGTTGCATCGGCATTGCTCGTGGAACCATCGATAGCGATTGGAGGAACTGAAAAGTTTAATGCACGGTCAGGTATTTCCAGATGCCACTGGTAGAAGGTAATTGGTGTATGATTCAAGGGCGCAGATCTGGAGCGAATATTGGGGGGACGATGTGGGAATATTTTTGGGGGGACTGGGGTCGAAGCCCCGAGCAGCACACGGGTTCTGGGGCAGGCCCCAGCGGGGTTCCAAGGGGCAAAGCCCCTGGCAGGGCGTCTGGGGGACGAGTCCCCCAGAAGTTGAAGATATTTTGAAATTTCAGATCCATTTTTGGTGAAAAATTTGGATTTTCCACTAAAATCTTGTCAAAAAAGACAGTTTTCTGGAAGGGAAATCATCCCAGGCTCCTGTCCTTGGCGAAAACAAAACATCTTTCTTGTTCATTCATGATAGGAGTCTCACATGAATTTCCTGAATGCGTGTGACTTTCAATTCACAAAGTTTATTATTGTGATACGTTTCCGCGCGATTCGGCGATGGCGACTGCAGTCCACAAACAAAAAATGCACAATCTGTTGGCTGCAAAAGATTAATATCCCATGACGCACATACCACGTGGACGGTAAAGGAAGGAAATAAAAAATAAAAGGCTTGTTTTTCGTTTAGGTACTCCCAAACTTCGAGAAATTCGACTGGCACAAAAAGCATATCATTCTGAAGAGGTCGAAATGGGCAAAGCATTGTGCAGTATTCAGGGTGTGATTTTCCGTAGACAAGAAGCAAAGGTTGACAGAAGCGTTGAAGGTGGTTACAACGTGCCAGGCTGGTGCGGTATGGGTAGGCTAGCTGTTGACAGACCATAAAATGAAAAGTTCCGTTCTCGGACGTGCACATCAACACAAGGCTTGTTCATCGGAAAAATGAAGGGGAGATCGACGCCATCAGGAACGCAAACTTGAATGGGCTCGGTCTTCTCCAGGATCAAATCCTGCCTTCACCGACAAAAACCAACTACTGCCACAACTCGGCTCCTTCAAACTACCTCGGCTGGCCACAAGCAAAATGTGATTGAGGCAATCGAGCATTGGCCTGACTGTAATTACACTGAAACTTCATGAACCTTTAACTAAAAATTCAGTGAATCAGTAAACTGATTGTTGTAACATTTCTGGCAGGACATCAACCGATTCCACTTTTCCATCTTTGGCGGAGAAAATTCATAGCTTAAATTTTGGGGGGTGGACTATTCATGACTTTTGAAATTTTGGAGGGGACGTGTCCCCCCGTCCCCCCAGGATCTGCGCCAATGGATATTGTCTTGCCTACAATCTCCAGAATGCTTTACTACAACATAATTTTAAGATAATAATCTAAGTGGAGAATCTAATATCCGCGTGAAATGGGAATCCTATCATTTTCAATTACATCAATAACCGATTTTAGGGTCGGGCTCACACCAGGAAAAATATATGTGTAACCAAAAATCAAGCATTGTCTGGCCGTGCCTCTTTCTTTCCAGCTGATCTATCAAATTAGGTTTCCGCCGCAATATCTCGTGCTTATAATTTTCTCGATCAAAAACCGATAACTATAGCTCTTTAATGCTTCAAGAAAGAGTACATATATTTCATTTTTAATTTGGATTTGGAAGGTCTGGTGATACATAGTCAACTGCAATAATTTTGACAGACCCAAAATGCTTATGTAGAAACGAACAAGGAGGGGTAAAACGATAAAGAATCGCATAGGCTCGAACAGAGCGTTAAAATATCTTCGTAAGGGCCACACATTCAGGCCATACTCTGAAAAAAAGTGTTGTCGTGAATGCAAGCAAAATTCGCGATTTTAATGAAACCTGGATAATTTAAACCCCCGATGTTTGCAACCAATAGAAACCACACTCAAAACGCGAAAGATCTTACTTACAATTTATACCAAGGTAGCTGAGTAATCAGAAAGACACCTTATTCCTCTCCTTACCTAACCTCACCTATAACAAACCGGCGGCAGGCCTTTGAACGCTTTCAAAATATATCAGTTGGTTGATAGGTTAGGATCCAACCAAAGAATTTGATGCATTCTCTATAAAATAGGTCTGCCAATGTGAAATAATCAAGCTCACGAAGTTTCATTTGACATTTCCTGAAGTCTCTTCATGTAAAGTAAAGAACACTGTTTATTTTTTTGAAATAGTTTTAACTTGTTGCAGCCATTTCAATTGTTGTAAGAAAATGACATCTAAAATATCTTGTACTGGTTTGAAGGGCTAAAGTGTTGCCGTCCATAGAATGTAAAATCATTAGTATATTGTCCTGCTTTTGCTGAAATGAGCTGCCGAAAACTTTCAAGTGTTACGTTTCATGAACGAGACCGTGCAGCATGTGGAACTTTTTATCAGCTTAAATGCGCGATTCTATTACCAAACCGCTGATATTTAACATATCATGATCCAAGGAATGTTCCTAAAAGGCCGAAAATATTTGCCAAAAAATCTCGTATGAAATCTGATTAACAATATAGATAGGGCATAAAAAGTGCTGGGACTTCATTTAAAGTTTAGGCCATTCGATCTCAAAGGTCATTCAATAGAAATTTCTTATTTTTTGCAAATTATTTGCATTTTAATTGGATATATCTACCTACCTTATTTGTCCTGGTATGTTTGTAGGTCGGTATAATGGTAAGAGGTTGATTATTAATTTACTCCATGCATTTGTCTGTCAGAACTTTATCAGGTATCGATATTATTCTTCAATGGACGGCGAAACCTCGCATTGACTCTCATTGTGATATCAAATGTACTCGATTTCAGTTGTACTTTACTCACGACGCGCGAATAGTTAAAATTTTATTTTAGTGTTCGGTTTAAAATCACCTGCTGATTTTAATAAAATATCACCAATTAAATTAATTAAATCAACGACCAGACCTTCTCCATGTGACTTCGAAACTGGTTCAGAAATTGTTTCTTTGTTATTATTGACCGGATGAGCTGAAATTGCCATGGAGCAAGACCTCAGTTGAAAACTTCCAGATTGGACAAAGGTTCATATTTGGAATACAAAATAAATTTACGGTGCTTAAGGTAGGCCCAGAAAATGAAAATATATGCAGAATATACAGCGTGTGGCAAAAGTAACCGAACACCTACATAACAAATTTTTAACAGCCGCCAGGAGTTGTGGCATGCCGGAACCTGTCAGCCCAGAAATACTGGCACATTGGGGTGGGTTTCGTTGTGTGGTAACGGTTATCAAATGGTCTGGCATTTGGCAGGTGCTCAAATGGAGGCTGTTGGTATTGAGTTGTTTGTGAAGCTGGGTTGGTGTCTGATACAGGTGTTGGATGGTCGATCCCTCCATCTCTCCCACGTTGCGTTATGTTAGCCTAGCCTAACTTAGCTAAAATAAGCCCAACCTAACCTAAACTAACCAATCTAGCACACTCTAAATGATTGGCAAGCCTTATTACTGGGCAGATCAACACCACCATCTCGTTTAGCGACACCGGAAGAGACACTTTAAAGTCTTTGATCTCTCTGGTCGGTTGAGGTTTGTTATCGTAATAAGGAAGCACATTCCAAGGCGTTTCTGGGCTGATAGGCACCACCATGCCACAACTCAGGGCACCTGCGGACGTGAGTGATTTAGGTGTTCGGTTACTTTTGCCACACCCTGTATATACGAGTATGCATATAGCTCTGTGCTTTTTCATTTGTACGTCGGATGTTTCGACAAAACATTGCGAGATTCACGCTGCAGATGAATCCACATTTTGAAACAAGAGAGTGAATGATTTAAAATTTTGAGATGTGGAACTGGAAAGAAATGAAAGGGCCACTGCAAACTGGACAATGGATTGATCCAACAGTTTGGGGAGACGCTGAAGGTGCAGGATTGGGCTCCGAAAAATTATATTTGACCGTGAAAAATAATTCGGGGAAATTCGACCGGAAAAGTGCAGTCGAAAATTTTCCCATCAGGGCGACCCTGATGGAGCATGTCCTCGTGAGCAAACCCTTGACGAAAAGAATGCGACGCCGTATTGTATTTTGCCCGATCTTTCGAAAATTTCACAACGCTTTCCCGATGGTTGGGGTCACGAAAAATGGGACAAAACCTGCAACTCGCGCGCTTAATCACAATGTTACCTACTGATAACCATGCGTGCAATCTTGATGGAATAGAAATAACTTTTTGCGATTGCATATTACTTGTCGCATTCAGTGATCAATTGACTCGAATGTCGAAAACAATTATTGTCCATTGCAATTGCCAATTTTCTGGTCTAAAGTGTTGCGTCTAGGTTCGCTGATTATGGGTTCCACTATAACGATTGTATGCAATGAATCGTAATTGCTTTTGATACATCTCACAACAATGGGATGCACCGCAGGCTTTTTTCGAGTTGAAATCACCCACAATTTTAAACCAAGCAATTCCGTAATCTGCTTTTTCGCTGTGGTTTTTTTAGTTCAGACCCGCAAGAATAGGTCGACGAGCTCCAATATCTGCTTATTTAAAACATTTTTGTTTTTAGGCTGCTGTTACTTGTGGTTAGTTCAGGAACATGGTGTACGGCAAATGCAAAATGATATGATATGGCTTGAAACCACAGTCCTTTGAGTATATGGTTTTTCCACTGCGAAACAAAAAGAAGTTGTACGATAAGGATCCGCTAGATGGCAGTTGGAGCATCCGAAGTCCGTTGCCTCCGCCAGCTTGCGACGCCCTCCATTGCGGGTGGTCTGGGCGCAGCTGCCTCCTATGGAGGTCCAGGTGACAGAGCCCCGGAGAGAGGGCTTGGGGGCTCGGAATCACCCAAAAGCTTGACCCCTTTGCCAAATTTGGATTCTTCAAATGGAGTCTGAAGGCCAAATTTGGATTCTACAAATGGAGTCTGAAGGCCAAATTTGGATTCTTCAAATGGAGTCTGAAGGCACTTTTTGTCACATTTCCTTCTGATACCTTTGGCTGGGGCCATATTTTCGATTATTCTTTGGGCCATTTTGTGTATCAGCGCTATGAATGACTGGAAAGATCTATTTTCCAGCCAGGCTTCGCAGAAGAGTTCCCTTGCCCATTGTCAAATGCAACGAGTCTCTGACCCCCGTGAACCGTTCACACTTAATTTGAACCGTGTTCTCACCCTCGATTATAAAATGCAAGGCCCATTTTTATGTCAAAACTGTGTTGTCAGCCGTACCTGCTCCGTCTTTGAGATAAGATACCCAGATCCCCCCTAAGATACCCAGAATATTGGGGGGCGATGTGGGAATATTTGGGGGGCTTGACGGCGTGGGAATATTTTTGGGAGGTCTGGGGGGCGAAGCCTCCAGTCCCCCAAAATATTCTGGATGAAAATATTCCCACATCGTATTAAAAATACGGGTCTGGGGCGCTATGACCCCCAGGTCCCGTATTTTCGCGGTTTGGGGGCAGCGTCATCCAGACCCCGAAAGCAGGGTTTCAAGGTGCTGAACCCCTGGCGGGGATCCAGTGGACAGAGGCCCCCAAAATCTGAAGAACTTTTGTGATTTCAGATTCATCTTATTAAACGAAAATGTGGATTTGCAAAAATAGCTATTTTGAGAGGGGGTGCCCCCTGTATCCGCCCTTGAAGGTAATTGAGTTCCTTTTCCTGAAGCAAAACAACTTTCTTGTTCAAGTATGCTTTAGGAGTTTCACCACCATGTGAGTGAATGCTCAATTATACGAGTAAAGAATTGCGCACACACAACTGGGTTGGTTCAAAGACACTTGTCTGGCTTCAAGCAAAATGTATCATCTCAGGTGGGAGCAGTCGCTCATTACAATGGCAATGGTGGCCTGCGAATACAAATAACACATCACAGGAACAAATTCACGAGTCTTTCCCAAATTTCACACCAGAAACCCCATTTTGCGAATTTTGGACAAGAAATTTGCTGATTCAACTTTTCAGCGGCGAGAATTCACAACTTAAATTTGGGAGACAATTCATGACTTTTGAATTATTGGAGGGGCGTTTCCCCTCTTCCCCCAGGATCTGCGCCATGATCCTGAACCACCCTTCTTGCACCGTTGCCCATTTTTGTTTCCATTTTCCACAATTGCACCATTGTCACTTGTTGACAAAAGTGTCTCCTTGTTGACAAAAGTGTCTCCCAGGTATCCCTAATTCTAACATGGGCGGTACCCTGTGTCGAAAGGTCAGGAACCCCGATGATGTTAAACTTCCCTTTTAGCACTTCGTACATTTTTGTGGATTTTCAGAATTGTACTTCTGTCCCTCCTTAGCAAGTTATTTGATGAAAACTGGCCAGAGATATACGAGTACCTGGCCTTAGTTGTGAAATCCCTGGACCCCCATGGCATTATAGCCCCTTGTTTGCCGTCTCAAAGGCAATACTTTTGCGCTTCTGCAGTGTTGTTGGCGGTGAAAATTGCACTCAGATTGGATTGGGATGCCATCAGAAAAGCCAGTCCGGTTGAACACTTTAGCCTGGCTGCAATTTCAGATTTTCGCTTTCGCACCAAATATTTTGTGACCACATTCGGAGCTTCTGTCCAGCACAAGGGAAAATGTATTGAATTGAACTTGTATATTTTAGGAGTCACCTCCTTTCAATATTTACAACACAGAGATAGTCAATTATGCAGCAAATAAACAATCACAAAAGGGAAACAATCACAACAATCACATTTGCGACCAGGATAATGCATATATGTCGCAACAAGGCTATCTACAGAAACAAAAATAGAAGGCTTTAGCGAACGTGCGATTGATGCTTCAGCCGTTATCCATCGACAGAACCTCTCAGTGGAGTGGCAATAATTTCCTGGGATTGTTCACTTCAATTGGTACGGAGCCGACCCTGCAGGAGCGGTATACTCAAAGGCTGTTCAAAAACTTGCCCTGGCAGGGAATTCCACTCCGGGATCGTTCTACCCAAAAAGAGTACATTCCGATGTCTCTCTTGAAGGTCTGAGATCGAAGTTTGTATTCGTGATCCCTGTGTGAGTAGAAGGTCGGCAGGTCCAAGGACTTAAGAAAAGCGCCCCAACCCCCAATGTTTCCAAGGACCAGGAACAGGCACGTAAGTCGTGCCACTCGACTTCTCGATTGTAGTGATTCCCAGCCCAGTGAGACTAACATGCTGGTTACACTCCTGCGGCGCCTGTAATCGCCAACTACAAAGCGAGCTGCCCTGCGTTGAACTTTTTCAAGTGCAGAAATCTGGCATTCACGCCATGGATCCCATGCTGGAACGGCATATTCCAAAATAGGGCGCACAAGACTGAAATAGGCTAGCTCTCTTATCTTTGGGGGACACTTTCTGTCTGTTTAACTCGTATCCCACTTCGAACTCGGGAACTCAATAACCAAATTCCTTCGATTCAGAGCCAACAACGTATTGCCAACTAAAAGAAACGGATGGCAAAGTCGGCATTCAATGCATGATATGTCAGACCTGATTGGATTCAGTTTGAAATTATTGCTTGTCATCATAAAAACATTCCGTCGAGTTAATTTTTCCTCGTTACTTAATTACATTACGAAACAAGCTGTGTCTTTATTAAAAAGTGATCATCTAAAAATTAATCAAGGGGATGTTACTGCTAGAATCCTCTCCTCAATTCCATCATGCAAGAATTAATTGACCTTCTTGAATTCATGCAATGCATTACGAGCACAGTGGAACTTTTCATTCGCATGCTCTCATATTGAAGCGAAAAGAGCTTATGACATCTTTTCTCTGAAGATGCCCTATTTTACGTGTGGCTGTTCTCGCTGAAAGATTTATTCAAAATGTGGCGCAGCGGCCACCTATCATCTTTAATTTATCTTGCGTGAGCCGAATGTTTCAAGATTCTGGCTCCTGTGACAATAAGAAATTTCTATTCTCAACGAATTTTATAAACTCCAAGACAGTTGAACATCTTGCCTGCAAAAGACCGCTGAACGTTAAATTGGTCAATATTTTATTCATGAAATTTGGCAAATAAAAACGAAGAAGTAAAAAACAGTTAAAACACCTTTTAGATCTGTGTCGCAGTGACGAAAGCGTAGGAATTCAAAAGTACTGTGGAAGTGCTTTACGGACCGATAAAAAGATTTACTCTTTTCGGCTCTAAAAACATTTGTGAATTCGAGCGTTGAGGAAACAACGGTGTCTTTTGCTTTATTCAACCACGTTGAAGGGAATATTTTACAAAATATTTTACGTATTTATCAAAGAATGGCAGGGTAAATTCTGACCCTTTGGAGAGTCTCTGGTTAAGTGCTCAAAATTTTCATTAGAATTTCTCTTGTTGGTGGACAAACTGTAATTCCGTCGTTCTATATTTACCAAAATTACAACGGTCGATGTGTACCCATCTTTGGATACCTCTAAGATTTTGAATGCAATCGCGATTCCTGAGATATTTCGCAGTAAAAACTCAAAGATATTATCATTGACGGGGAAATATTAGATAAATCTTTTATTCTAATCTATACAATTATCAAATACTAAAAAATACTTAAACATTAAAATCACAGTTCGTAAAAATGAGCATCTTTCACGTTTCCGCGCTACCGGATGACCGTCAAATTAAGTAAACCATTGTTGTAATTAAAGAAGGGACAGGTTTCTCTGTGAAGACGGCATGTGTGTTTCGTTGAAATTCAGAGATCGGCAAAACCGTCCAAACATTTAGAATGAGTTCTGCTAAGGGATGGTTTTATGCGTTCGCAGAAGTTGAAGATTTGGAAATATGTGTGAATGGTTTTGGTGCAGGTTAACTTTTATTTTAAATTTAAATTAATTATATCTATTTTCCATATTTTTGAAAACCCGTTGCTGGCAATTCGAAAATATATTTTTAAAAACATTTTTGCCATATTTTTAAGCCCGTTGCTATCAGCATTTTTAAGCAAGGAAATCAGTGTCGTCATGAATTGCCATGCCCATTGCTATAAAATTAACAATGAATTCGCTATTACACTGATTTTATGTAATTTCCTGGGATTGGTGTTCTCCCACTCTCTTCACTTGGTAGCAGAGTCCGAAGTTCGCAGTAGAAAAATGAGAAGTTGATGGGATATTCTTCAGATATATCGCACGTGTGGTGCGAAAAGAAAGAAAGTGAATTGTTACAGTGAAATTGAATACACTTACGATTATTAGGTTTATTTGAAGATTTAGAAGTGGAAGGTTTCACAGACTTCTTTTGCGTTTCTGCGAAATATTGCGGAAATAAAATGTTTCCTTGATTATAAGTTTGCAATCATATCAAAATCATTAGTTCTAACTCCTTTGTGGAGCAAGCAATCAATGGCGGGATTGTTTTATAATTTTTTTCCATGGGATTTATTTTTTATTTTTTTGGATACATTTCTTTTTGTTTTTTTTTTTTTCGAAAGATCACACCGATTGCATGTCTTTTCCTCGTTTACCTATGAAATTTATTTAAAGGGAACATGACATGTCTTGGCGGTGGAAGGGATTTTACCACAGCAGTTTTATTTTTTTTTTATTTTTTTAATTGGCTCTGGCATCGTGGAATACGGATAGGGGCGGATACAGATAGCCGGCAGCTCTGGTAATTAAGTCATCCAAATCAGGTACCCGATTATTGGCTATTGTGTGGGAGTTGAGGGAAATGAATGTCGGTTAAGCTTCGCAAACACCTGCGTTTTCGGCCTGTTAACACAGGAACAGCATAACAATATTGCCTTCAACAAGCCACTAATTTTAAAAGAAAAGTAACTCAACTGTGATACAGAAATACCAGATTCATGTTTTGTTTCAAATCGGCATGAGCAAAAGTGAGAGTTCTGCTGGCAGTTTTCCCTCATGGTGATTTATAATAATCGTCACAAGACTAATTTAGCACGCTGGACGAATCCAAGGTCTCAGTGCAGAGTTGTCTGAAGCGAACTTTGAGTGTGTTGAAGTGCATGGGTGTACTAAACTTTTACTGACCGCACAGTCCATCTCCCCAAGGTACTGCCAATTATATCGATATATTAGATAATGTTCCTTTATATTTGTTTAAAGAATACATACATACATGCGATATTTCGTTGTTTTTCTCTATCAAACCTCTATAAATCCTTCATCGAAAGTGATTTCAATAAATTGAGATTCAACTAAAAGTTTTAAAACTCACCTTGAAGTTCGTCTTCCGTAAAAACGTCTTCCTCGGCTTTGGCTTATTTAATTTGTGGGGACAAAATTGATTTGGATTGACTCGTTTACCACAACTTCGATATTTCAGAAAACAACTGAAAAAGGCGGAACTTGCAAACCTACAAAACGTTTGGACTTAATTCCGATCAAATTAAAGTCACCAAGTAAATTCATCAACAATGAGATCGGCACATTTTTGCATTTATATACCTTCCAAAATTATAAAGGATGTACGAGTAATTAAACAGTTCTTGAAGGATAACACCGGGAATTTCAAGGTAATTTTGTTGTTTGTGATTTGCGAACCCCTTTTCAACTGAAGAGATATGGCATCATATCACGTGACACATTTTCGTCCATCTGCCTGCTCGAACGCGAACAGATTATTGCATGTGAAGCTTGAAAGAAGTTCATCAAAATGTCCTCGTGTCATCCTGGATGTGATTCCGTTGATTTAGGCGAGCTTGTTTAGGCGAGCTTGCAAGCCCTTTACTGGTAGCTTCTGCATACATTGTGTACACGATTGCAGCCGAACGCAGCGTCCAATCTTAACCAAATTTGGCAGGAAGTAGTGTCCGGCGAATGTCTTGGATGAGTTCGAAGATGGGCATTTTCGTTCAACCCCTTCGACTATAAATGGGGTGCGAACCCCCCGAAAGAAAAACGTTATTTGCAGCGGCACGCAACGTCCAATTTTAACCAAATTTGGCAGGAAGTAGTGTCCGGCGAATGTCTTGGATGAGTTCGAAGATGGGCATTTCCGTTCAACCCCTTATGCTGTGAATCGGGTGCGAACCCCACGAACGAAAAACGTTATTTAGAGCGGCACGCAACGTCCAATTTTAGCCAAATTTGACAGGAAGTAGTGTCCGGAAAATATCTTATGGCTGAATTCGGATATTGGAATTTTCGTTCAAGCCCTTTGACTATAAATGGGGTGCGAACCCCCCGAAACAAAAAAGTGATTTGCACCTGAATGCAGCTTCTAATTTTAACCAAACTTGGCACACAGCAAAATCCGGAAAATGTCTTGTCTAAGTACGAAGATGGGAATTTTCGTTCAAGCCCTTCGAGTGTTATAATGGGGTGCGAACCCCCCGAAGCATAAACGTTGGCCAAAATTGACTAAAAATCAAAATTGGCATAAGGAAGTATCCTGCAAATATCTTGGCTGAGTACGAAGATGGAAATTTTCGCTCGACCACTTTGAGTGTAAATAGGGTGCGAACCCCCGAAACAAAAAAAGTGGATTGCGGCGGAACGCAATTTTAACCAAAATAGGCATGAGGAGTATCCGGCAAATTTCTTGGCTGAGTACGAAGATGGGAATTTTCACTCAACCTCTTTTGTGTAAATGGGGGCAACCTCCCGAAACAAAAAGTGAATCAAAGCGGAACGTAATTTAAACCAAAATTGGCATGATGTTGTGTCCGGCAAATATCTTGGCTGAGTGCGCAGATGAGAATTTTCGCTTTACCCCTTTGAATGTAAATGGGGTGCGAACCCTCCGAAACGAAAAGTGATTTGCAACGCCCATTTTTACCAAAATTTTGGCACAAGGTATCCGGCAAATGTCTTGGCTGAGTACGAAAATGGAAATTTTCGCTCAACCACTTTGAGTGTAAATGGCGTGAGAACCCCCCGAAACAAAAGTGAATTGCAGCGGAACGCAATTTTAACCAAAATTGGCATGAGGAGTATCCGGCAAATGTCTTGGCTGAGTACGAAGGGGAGAATTTTCGCTCAACCTCTTTTGAGTGTAAATTGGGTGCGAACCCCGAAAAACGAAAAAACGATTTCCAGCTTAATGTAGCATCCAATTTTAACCAAATTAGTCAGGATTTCTCAAGCGATCAGCTTGAAAAGCACCGGCCAGATGCTTTTCAAGCTGATCTCTTAAGAAATCCAAGCTTGTCGAGGGGTTGTTGTTTTTTAGGTCGAAAATCAAAACGATTAGAGTATATTGGTTCGGGGTTCAATGGTCATGGTCAATTTCTTTTGGAATAGGTAGATACTTTTTTACATTGAGCGCCGCTGATGTTTGGTGGCCCGAACTACATCATTTATGACTTATGAGGTCATATGCCGATGCGAAAGCAAGGCAAGAAATTGTGAATGTTAGTCATTTGCTCGCTGCCTTTTGTTTTCATGAAAGTGCCGAAACTTTGTCCAAAAACAATGAAAGATGTTTTCAAATATAAAGGTATTTGGTTTGCTATACGATTTTCAGCATAGGCGGCCA
>JASGXE010006743.1:0-19980 GCA_030068105.1 Sinentomon sp. SZTP_YWyxl | reverse complement strand
TTTTCGAACTTCCCCAGGACAAGATCTCGAAACCATGGTGACGACGGGGCTGCAGGGGAGCAGAGGCGGAACAGCGCAAAATTGTAACATATATTTTTGTATCGTATGTATTTTTGTTTTTGTGTGTGTCTGTGTGTGTGTGTTTGTGTGTGTGTGTTTGTTTTATGTTGATCGTGGATTAGGCCTAGTGTCCGGATCTTCCAACTTGCATTGGAGGAACCGGGCATCGGGGACACCACGTTAAAAAAAACGCGCCATCAGCCGTACCCCTTGGGTGGTGAGGAAACCGGCTGCTCCAATCCTTTACCTATTCCCTGTACACCCTGTATACGTTTTACCCCCTTGTTGTTTATGCACCCTGTACCTCTTATCTGACATCGCACCTCCCTCAAAAAAGTGTGAAAATCACGCACATACCCACTATATATACATATATACATGAACCGGAAAATTTGACCTAGATTCCTTCATACGGCCTGTAAAGGCCAGCGCCCAGTGCATCACTTGGACTCTCTACAGGGATTACGTTGGTGTGACACCCAAGGATCGTGATGCTCTCTTTATAATGGGAGAGGAAGCAGGCAGGGAATTCCAGTCACGTATGGTCCTGGGGAAAAATGAATTGAAGAACTGATTGGACGAACAGAAGGGACCTGAAAAAGAGAACCCGTTGTCCATTCTGCGTTGATTGGGTTTGATGGCATAGCATGAGGGTAAAGAAAAATTGTAGACCTGGGTGGCAATATCGCTGAAAAGTTTTATCCTGTGATCTTTCCTCCGCGACCCAAGGCTATCCAATCCAAGTTCTTTCAGTAAAGCGGAAACGCTAACATCGTATGAAAAAGACCCGGTAATAACACGGGCTGCTCTTCTCTGAATCATCTCCAATCTGGTAATATCCAATCCAAATCAGAATTCTATGAGATAGAAGTTCCCCGTGGTCCACTCAAGGTCACACTAAATGTTTCTTCCAAAGGTTTCCCAAGTGTTCCCCATAAATTACTTCAGTTTCCTCTCATTAAAATGAATCACAATAATTGAACCTGAATCCCAGCGTTCGAGTTCGTTGCCCCTGTTGACATCCGCAACCCTTGGTTCACTTCAGATAATTTTCAACACTGAGATGAATAAGATCAACACAGAAGTTTCTCATTTCTAGAATTCAAGTTTTTGTTTATTACTAGAACCCATGATTTTCCTCATTTACAAACACTCCGTTTTCAAGAATAGATTTTAGAAAAAGGTTATATGGTTTTTGAGGGGTGAAGTTTTCCCGGGTAAAGTTTTCCCCATTTTCTCCCAGAGTACTAGCACATTTTAAAGTTTTGCGACACTGGACTCTGACTCACCAGAACACTTCTCCAATTGTTTCGAATGAAACTTTTCACGCTCGACTCACGGCTTTCACTCAGACTTCCCACTATCTCCTTCGAGTTTTCCTTTCAGCTTCTCCAGCACGACTGCCAAGATTTTTCTGATCGATTTTTTCAACGAACATTTTCCATTGCGCAACACCTTCCAAAATCCCAAAGTAACCCAAAATCCCCGAAGGAAATCTTCATATTTTCAGCTGACGAAATACCTCCAACGGCACCAAAAATTGTCACTTTCTGCATCTCTTCAGCACATTTCTCTGGTTGAGAAACGTGTGGCTTCCTCTCTGAATGTGATGTCGATTTCGAAATCCAATTGTGCCCTCACTCGCCTGGGATCCTCTGCCCCGCACAAAATGCAGGATATAAGAGGTTTTAATTCCAAACCGAGATGATGTTCCAATAAAATTTGCAACGCAAAATATTTTCGATTGCCCTTTGCTTTCTTCTGCTCTGCGCCCGAAAGCCTGTCGCTTTAAGCGTTGCATAATCCCCGTTTTTTGCCGTTGCTTTTCGAATGAAATGATCAAAATCTCAATATTTTCCAACTACATGATCGGCCAAACGTCCCTCAAATCAAATACCCTTCAACCCTCCTAACATTTCACACAACCCCCCTTTCTTGTGGTCCCCACAAGACAAAATCCATGTCTCAAAACTTTACCATGTGCAAACTCTGAGAGAATCTGAGGATTTTAACTTTCCCGCAAAGGAAAAATTGAAAATTTGAAAGTGGGAACGGGGGGGGGAAGAAAAGAAAAAAAAATATGGGGGGTGGCCTTCACTAAAATAATATGAAATATGATCCAACTCAAATCGACTCGTCATCCCTGAACTCAACTGGCCGCGAATTTCGACGCCTCCTCCACGTATAAGTGTCCAAACGCTTCCACCGACGATATGTCGCATCCTCCGAATCCACACTGCAACGAAGTGGTCCTTCCTCCAACTGTTCGTCCATTCTCCTTCAGTTATCCATCAACGCAATAGCGAGGGCAAACGACAATCAGTTTACAATGGTTTAGTTTGTGTCGTTGCCCTTTTCCAAATCTCGCTACACACATCACTCACGTCTATGCGGATTGCATATCTCTTTTAAATTGCAGGCGCAATTTTCCGAAATGCACTTTCTCACGTTCTCTGGCTTTTCCGACTCTTCTGAAACGCTGCACTGTTTTTGCGAATGTGTCTGTTCCAATGCTCACTAACCGCAGTACGAAACTGTCCAACGTCTAGCTTTGATAGCTCCTGCTTCCTCGAATCCAATCTGCTGAGTTGATGGCACTGTTGGTCCAAAGTGTCCAAACAAACGACAACTCCTTTTCCGAATCTTGATCGTTGATGGATCCTGGCAGGCTGTCCAAGGCCTACCTCGACGCTGATGGTCCGTTGTCGTGACTGCTCACGACCTCTCTTCTTTCTTCGTGCTTCGTACGTCGCCTAAGGGCATGAAGAGCCAGGCAGAGCAATAGAACTAGAATGCTATATGGAACTCTATTTGACAAGAGTTTCGGCAATGCTGACCGCAAACTCAACGGCAATTGACAACCGTGAGTTATTTTTGCCCATCCCAAGTCGATAATGACCACAGGTTATTCGGCTAACTGGCTAACTGGAACTCTGGAACTTGACTGATTCTGATGACTCTCGAACTATCACTGGAACTATCACTGCTAGCTATCTCCTGGATACTATCACTCGACGACTGACTGTTTGAGCTTGTCGATTGACTATTTTGAGCAAGCTTTACTGCATTACTAGTTCTAATTGCAAAGCTGGATTCACACTCCGTCTACAAAGACGCGGAGTGGGGTATCGCAGAGGATGTTTCGCCTAGAGACAATGGGAAAGTGGAATTCTCGTATGGCACTTGCGTCTTCGTCTCTACCTTTGCCTCACCTGAAACAAAAAATCACAACACAACTACGCATCAATTCTTATAGATACACAATTATATGAGGTTATATGAGGTGTACGGTAATATTTGATAGATACGTGCGAATAAAATTCTCTTTTTTTTCAATTCTGTTTTCTGAAAACAACAATTATTTCGTTATCGTTATCTGGGTTATCGCGTCTTTCAATTTCTTGATATATTGGTTCCGAATTGTTTGCCGTTCCCTCGTTTTCAAGGGCTTGGATCGCGGGCAAAGGTCTGTGTCTCATTTCTTCCGCACGCGACGCTGAAGTTAAAGGAATTGCTTTATTGCTATTATAACGCCAATGTGTTCTCAATGTCGTTTGTGGCATCTCACCGGAAACATTCCAGTGCTTTCTAAATTTTGAGCATGGGCATAATTCCAAAATCCATGCCATATAAAATACCACAAAAGTCAAAATTGAAATCCATCCATAAACAAAATAATTAATGAAAGGTTTGCGGAAATCTAAAAGGTGTATGTACTGAAAATCTGTAAAATTTTCTACGCTATTTATGGGCGTAATGTTTATTGTGGGGTTTAAATTCATTCATTTTTCGTCTAAGACTGCACTCTCCAAAGATCAATTTATTTTCATCTTTTCCGTGTTCTCCCAAAATCGCACTTCTGTGTTTCGACCAAGCTGCTGGTATGACATGCGTAATTAAAGGGCTTAAAATTGCGTCTGCTCCACATGGAAAATTTGGTGAAATAATTCTTTGAGACTCATTTACTCCCATGTGAACCTCACACTTGCATGGCAAATGAATTTGTAAACTGCCAACCGCTGGTAAGACCGCAATTTCTTTTTCAATTTTGTTGTTGCAATAAATTTTCATCGGCCAAGATGGGTAAGTGACGTAATAGAGAGTTGATTTGGCTTCCGTAATGAGGGTGTTTGTTGATCTAGAGCAAGTCATGCTGCAATGTTTTGTTACTTCTTCAACACTATTCGCGAAAAATGCTTTTTCCGCGCACAATGAATTTTCCAAAAACGATTTTGAGTAGCGTGGAACTTTGCACAACCCTGTCTCTCTATACTGACAATCTAACAGCTGAGCATCTGAAATAACTCTCAACTCGTTCCCTGAAATAGCTGCAACTGACCCCATATTTGTCAACAAACAAGTCTGGTTCTCAAAAGCAAATGTTTTAGGGAAATACTCAAAAATTCTCCAAGTTCTACCAATCTTTACTACCGGTACTTGAACTGTAATCAGCAATGTTGTGTTCGAAACAATGCACTCCGTAGATTTAATGTTAAAATAATTCGATGTCCCTGCTACAGGAATAGCAAGGTTATAACCGTGAACCTTCAACCTTCCCTCAAGAGCTCGCAAATCATTTGATAGCCGCTCGTGGGTAATAACCGAAGTTGGAATAACACCATATTTACATGCGGTTAAAGCCTCATTTTCTGGACTGTGTGGACATCCTGCTCCACTCTGTCAACTATTTCAAACATTGTTTTAAAACCTCTTTTAAACGATAAGCTCAATGAATGCTCTATGCGCTCCACGTCTTTGAAAACTCATTTTATTTTTACCACCAATTCACTCAACTCACTGTTCATATGACTCTCATAAGAATGCATAGCTTCCGAAATCTCTAAAACATATTTATGCTCGTCAATTACAGAATTTCTCAATGATTGCATATAGTCATTTATGCGAGATTCGCTAACTGACCACTCTCTCAAGCTACTCTTTGTGACTACGTCACAGCAAAATTCCAGCATATCTCCGAAAAGTGCGATTCCGCGCTTCTCCCTTTTCGCCGTATTATTGGGTTTTAAAAGTTTTTAACAAAACGGTACTCATCTGGTTTAGGTCTTGAATCCTCTTCCAACTGAAGCCATTGACGTTGACCCTCGTCGTCTGCTGAGATCCTCCCAGATGTCGTCGCTGATGCTCCCAATCCAAGCAGTGGTCGATTTCCCCGAAGATGGGCGGCTGATTTTGAACTGTTTGTTTTGAATGGGTTGCACGTTGCTTGAAGACTTCTGACTAACTCCTGATGGACAATCGAACTGAATTGCAATTGATCCTCGCTGTTTAACTTGACTTGGTATATCAGTGGGATCGTTCCGTCGTAGCCCACGGCTGTTTTCTGCACGTAATGGATGCCTTGAATCACCTGAACTTCAACTGTCGCCCTTGCCACTCGAACCAGTGATGCGACTATAATCTCAACAATAAACCCCCTGTATGATCCCATGCTATTTCGATTTCCCCGGATTTTCGGTGTCAGAATATT
The DNA here is from genome assembly GCA_030068105.1 of Sinentomon sp. SZTP_YWyxl. NCBI lineage: Eukaryota > Metazoa > Arthropoda > Protura > Sinentomata > Sinentomidae > Sinentomon > Sinentomon sp. SZTP_YWyxl. Next base: position 14,432 of record JASGXE010006743.1, on the reverse strand, counting down.
CGACTCTCGTCGTCCCTCACTAATCACGGCTCGACTTCACCTTGGAAAAGAAACAAAGTGAGAAAAATGAACTTAATCTGCATAATTTCTGTTATGTCCCTGAAAATAAAAACAAATATTATTCCTTTTCATATTCTTTTAATTTACTATTTATGGTGACACTCCAGCAGTATTTACTCTTTTTTCTCATTCTGTACCAAACTTCCTTTATTTCTTTGGGCGCCTCCATCACACTATCTCGTTCCGGTGTCACTTCCATAGTCTACATCCAGCATTCCTCAATAGAAAGTTTGACGTCCACCTTTCCTCCCATGGCCATCTGTGCGACAGTGGGGTATAACAACACTAGTCCCTTCTGGAGAGTGGCTGGTGGTGGTCCCAGTGGAAGAACCGGCTGCAGCCATTTCAGTTCCGTGTAGACTCCGGGCGTGTCACCCATGTGAATTTGGATCCGATAATTTTTTGCTGAATCCTGGGTTGACAACACTCTTGATGATATAAGGAATTCGGAATCGGGATGTTGTTGATTTTTGAAAAGGTTGTTAACACATCCAGACCGTCTATTGTCATCAGAGCGGCCCATGTTCTGCAAATTGTCTCATCGACGTTGAGGAGACACAATTCTCCCGATGATCCCATGATAGACAGATCGTTGGCATGGTGATCCTGAATGTGAGCTTTCACATTATCGGGGTTTCCTTCCCAAAAACATCCGTAGGGGTGTGGACAAGGTACCGTATCGGAGATTTCGACCTGTTTGCTGAGCGACATTGCTGAAAAGACAAGAGACGTTGTTTTTGCGGAATATGTCCAATGTAAATCATAGCCCTACTTCGCCTCTTGGTGACTATATCGCTCATGATGTTTGACTCGGCTAGAAACTGAACTGTTGTGGGAATGAAATCTTATCCCACAGACAAATGAAACCTTTTGTGGTTATCCCCCTCCTGGGCGCAGGTAACTACTAATTCCACGTTTTTATGCAAATGTCTACCATGAGAAGTGGCACTTTAATCTTAGGTTTAGATGCTGATTTCCAACTTCGCTTTATCTTAATATCCCGAATATTGCGCAGAAGGTCTTCCCCCTCTTCTTCCACAATTCTTCTCAATTTATCCCTCGAAAAGTTGGACTTTCGGCTTGCTTCAATAAATCGACGTATAACTTTTAGGGTGCACTTATGGACTCGAAGAGACTTGACTCTTTCCCCTTTAACCGCAATTTTTGGTCTTCTGGGACGTGGCTGTGGGCTAGCAGTTCCCGAATGACAGGCTGCGGGCTTTATTTCTGCCTCCCCTGAGCCATTTTCTGGGGTTACGTTTTTCTCAGTAAAACTTTCCACGTCTGACCCCCAAAAATCTGCGAATTCCTCTTGGTCAATTGAACAACTTGGAGGGTCTCTCTAACTTTCTGCAGTCCAAATTCAGTGACTTTGAGGCAGTTTTCAGGAGTGGCTGTTCTGATGTAAACAAAATGTGGGATCTCTTTGTTGACATTGCTGCAGAAGCAGTCTATAAATTTGTACCCACAAGGTCAGTCAATATTTCGAACTCCACAAAATGCCCCTGGGTTAGTAAAGAAATGATGGTGCACAAAAGGAGGCTGAGGGCATTGTTCTCAAAACGAAAACTTTCCCACAGTCATTTACTGGCATACAAAAAATCCTTTTCTGAATATTCTGAAATTAAATACAAATCCTTCCAACAATTTCTCAATTCGCTTCAGTCTGACATGACTTCTGGTTCCAAAAATTTTGGCGTACAATAATGTCGTCGGGGGTTTCGGGCTCCATTCCCACCCTCAAAACTGATTTAAACACCTCTGTCGATGATGCTGCAACAAAAGCTGCAGTTTTTAACAAAACGTTCGTAAATGTTTTTGTTTCCGACGGAATCCCCGTAATCCCACCCGGGCCTTTTTTTCTGACAATAATTCCCTCAGATAACCGAAACTATGATTGCAAATCGCATTGTTAAAATGAAACGCAATGTTGCTGAGGGTTCAAGTTCCATTAGTGTTAATTTTTTGAAGTTCTTCCTAATATTTTTGCAAGTTTTGTTGTTATTTTTAATCTGAGTTTACATGTTGGTAATATTCCAGTTGCATGGAAGAGGTCGACCATTATACCTGTTTTAAAAAAGGTGACAAATCTAATCCTGCAAATTACCGTCCCATAAGTCTCCTTGAAACGTGTTCAAAAATTTGGAATTTCTCATAGCCAATCACATCAGGAGCTTTCTGGATGCTGCCTCCATTTTAAATGAAGCGCACATGGTTTTCGTCCTGGTTATTCTTGTGAAACGCAACTAGCCGCTTTTAGCCAAGAAATAGCCATGCTGCTAGACCAAGGATCAAAAGTTGAGCAGTTTTGATTGATTTTTGTAAGGCATTTGACCTTGTAAGCCATTCCATACTTCTGAAGAAATTAGCCTTCATGGGCCTAGATAAAGTTACTCTCAGTTGGTTGAAAGGCTACCTGTCTGAGCGGACGCAGGTTGTAAAAATTGATGATACTTTCTCGAAACCCTTGCCTATTACTTCTGGTGTCCCACAAGGAAGTATTTTGGGTCCTCAACTATTCTTGATTTTCATTAATGACATTGTTGGTGCAATGCGATCCAAAATAAAATTATTTGCTGACGATTGCTTAATCTATAGGAAAATCCCAGTCCTTTGGATTCTCAGGCTTTACAAGCTGATTTGGCACAATATCCGATTGGTGCGCGCCTCTTCCATGAAACTGAATCCATCTAAATGTTCAGTTATTCATTTTTGCAGAGGGCGGAGCATAGCAAACAATTTTACATACGTTCTGGATGGACAAAATCTTATTCCCCAAACGCGCATCATATTTGGGAGTTGTTTTTAATTGTAAACTTGATTGGTCCCGTCAGGTTGCAGCTGTTTCGAAAAAAGCCAATGGTTCACTTTATTTTGAAAACGGAATTTTGAAAATGTCCAAAGAAACTTCGCGAGCTTGCCTACTTTACTTTGGTCAGACCAATTCTTGAGTATGCATCAACGTCTTGGGATCCTCATCTCACTTCCCATTGTGATTCTTTGGAACGTGTTCAAAGAGCAGCGTCACCGCAATGATTGCTCAGCTCGGTTGGCCTAAGCTTGCTGAGAGAAGAAAGGTCCACCGCATTTTGTGTCTTTATCGAATCCTTGGCAACTCCGGAGGGTGGGGAAATTTGTTTTCCTTGATTACGCCTCCATCTTTTTACAGTCGCCATGACCATCCTTATAAGATAAAGCCGTTGGCATTTAAGAGAGATATAGGCAAGTTTTCCTTTATGTCCCGAGCAATAGCGGACTGGAATTCACTCCCAGCCTCTGTGCTGTCCCAACCTTTAAGTACATCAATTCTAAGGCGCAGGCTGCTGTCCTTGTTATAAATTGAGTTTCTGGCCAAATTTGATGGACTTGAAAGTTTTAGAGCAGATGTTCTGTTTTTCTCCACAGGAGCTTGAAAATTAATTCTTCGGATTTCAAAATATACGAATTGCTCCATAAATCCAGAAATGTATGTCTCTCAACAACATGTCATGAAAGGGAAACACATTTGGTCTTGCTCTCGTCTTTGTAATTTGTCTGCCCCATTTCTCGTGCCTGTTTTTAATGTTTTTTGACGTTTCTTATTATTTTTGTTTTGTGCAAAAGTGTTATTGTCACGTATGATAGTGGGGAAACCCCCACAAAATACAGTCATTCAATCAATAAAAAAAAAAACATTCGAGTGTTTCAGACTCCATTCCTGAAAATTAAATAATCAGACAACAAAATGCTAACATACTTGTCAGCTTTTTTCCCTATACTTCATAGGGCTTCCTTACGAAGAACTGTTTCATTCGTGCAATGTGAACAACCATAATTTTCTTCGTTTCTTTACCGTCTGGATTTAATAAACAGACCTTATAGTTGAGGTCGGAGAGCCGTTTTTTCACGAGAAAAGGACCCCTCCAGTAGCTTAAGAGCTTGCTTGATAACCCAACCTGTTTTCTAGGAGTGTATATTAAAATTAATTCGCCAATTTTAAAGGTGGGTTGACTTCGCGAGCGATCATATCTTTTTGCATAAGCTTGGTGCATTTTCAAAATCCTTTCGTGTGCGATTCCTCTCGCATCACGTACCTAATTGTTTCAGAATTTGTTCTGTGTCTTTTGAATGCAAATCTATGGGAAAGTCATTGTCATCGAACCTTCTAGGTTCATAGCCGTGTAACAAATAGAAAGGCGAATATTTCGTGGCGGCGGAGGGTGACGCGTTCAATGCAAACTGTAAAAATGGAAGCACCTCACTCCAGTTGGAGTTGTTTTCATTGACATAGCAAGAAAGTGCTTCAGTCACTGTTCTTATCCTTCTTTCCACTTTCCCGTTTCCACAAATCGCCTCCCACAAATCAAATACCCCTTCAACCCTCCTAACAATATCAACAGGGGCTGCATGGTCCTTCAACAATGCATGGGCCCCTGTGGGAGATCGAAATGCACATCAGCTGGGGCAGGTCGTCGAGCAAGGCATGGGATCCAATGGGAGTAAATCTGGCTGCATCTTTCCAGCGGCACATTTCCTCACCCTGTATCCCCGTGTGTTGTGTGATGCTCAGGTGCATTGCGAGGTTGTCGCTGCTTTAGGGAACTCTTTCGCGGGCCCCCGTCTCTTGGGCCTACATCTGTGCCTGGGAGTTCCCCCTACCTCTTCCGCGCTCCGGTGAGATTTTCAGATGAAGCTTTCACCCGGAGATCTTCTTCCGTGCCCTGATGGGATTTGTTGGCATTCTCGCGAGAAGAGCGAAGAGAGACCCCGCGTTCTTCATTCTGTCAGGAGATTTTGCGTATCAGGATAAGCTTGTCCAAACTAGAGAGACGATCCAAGAAATCTAAAGAAACCATTTTCGTTTCTGTCCTCAATTCTAAACACCTTCGTGGCTTGCGAATTTCATTGAGGCGGAGGCCCCTTGGCCGATCTGGTTAACATTACTTCGATGTGTCAGAAGTCATACTTCATACTTCGGAAGAGTAAACACGCATCAGTAAAGAAATCTCGAGCGATGAATGTACTCTGGTCTGCCAGACTCAGGAATCCACTGACAGTTGAATCTCCTGGCCATGAAAGTGAACCAGAAAAAGTCGACATGCACTTGGGGCCAACTGCTGCTCAGGACCCTTCGTTAAAGCAGGAGACGACAAAGGGATCAGGGGACTGGAATGAACTGAACGAACTGATGAAAGAGTAGACTGAGGCATGAGCGGACTGCAGAATGAAGAAGTGGACTAAAGCGTTTAGGTATGAGCTGCGGCATGCAGGGAGGTAGGTTGTGCATGTCCTAACCTGTTCTAACCTAACCCGCAGAAATTAAAAAAAAAATCGGCCTCAAAAATGAAAAAAATCTACCCCAGTCCGATTATGCCCCAGTGTCCGTTCAGCGTTCTATCCCTGCCGGGGGAGAGTTATAGAAAAGGAATACCAGTCATGTTGGTTGCCATTTTTGCATCAACAATCACCAATCACATTTCAGTGGATCGCTGACGAAGTTGAAGTCTATCATGAAACAGGGAGATCATACACTCTTCACGAAGGATGTCGAACGTTTTGATGTTGGTCATTATAATAATTGTTTTCCAAATCGCAGAAATATAGACAAACAGAGTCAACCGGAAATCCACTCACACACTCGTATCTCGCAGAAATCTCAAAGGTCTTACATGAGTGTGTCACGATGCTTTTCGGAGGATGTAGCCTTTTATTCTTCATGGTGCCTGGGTTGAAAAGAACGTCGAAAAAGTCTGTTCATTTTCGGAATGGTCCGCGCCCTTTTTACAGACAGGGATGTGCAAATTTGTGAAAAATCGGTAATCGGAGATTTTTAAGCTGGGGGCTCAATTTTCGAAATTCCGTCGGTTTTCACCATCAATCTTTTGATTCGCACTTTTCTGAGATTTTGCAATTTTCTGTGACCGCACGATCTGTCTGGTTTGCTGGTCGTACTGCTACTGCGCTTTGAAATGCACTTCTACTGCAGCGCTGATCCGAAACTTCGCTGCCCGTGATCAATTGGCACAGACCTGCAATGGCTTTTGAGGCTTACTCTGCTGTTGTTGCCAACGACTGGAAATCAGGCACACGTATTCATGTCTTGAAAATTTCAGAATCATATGTGGGCTGTTTTTCCCTCTGTGATTGGTGTGTTTTGTCTAGGCAAACATGTGCCAAACAAAAATTAAAAATTTTGCCGATGACGAGAATCGAACCCACGATCTTCTGCTCTTCAGCCCAGAGCTCTACCACTGAGCCACCATCACTTTTGTGAATTTCAGTTCTCCATTCGCGCTTAAATGAAAAATCTCGGATATTCAGGCAAAGAATGTCGAACAATTTGGACATCACTGTCGTGTCCCCGCTCCCACCTTAGTTTTGCTGCGATTTTTGGCGCGGACCATTCTGAAAATGAACGCACTTTCTGTCCGATGAGTTTTGGTTGGGACGGCATACCTTTTGCATGGGCCTGTTCAATTTTGAACAAAACACCAACATTGCACAATTTAGCACATCAAAAAATAATAAATTATCATTGCTAAAAAATAAACAAAAAGAGCAATGAGTCGTTATGTTAGCATCTTCTGATGTCCGCTAGTGTTATTCTCGGGATTATTTTTGCAGATATGCGGCCTCGAGTGAGCGTCCGGTTGCCTTATGCGACAAAGTGATTGCAAATTAAAAACATACCAATGTTATTTAAGGTGAGAACTTGTATTTTGCAGTGTTTTCTGATGAGAGGTAGGAAAAAAACGAAAACAGAGAAAAAGAGTATGTATAGATAACAATAATTGGTGGAGCGCGTGTCCTTTAGGTACTTTTTGGATTTAGTATTCCGAATTCCTGAGATTGATTACATTTCCTGATGAGATGGGAACCAGGAGCCTTTTGCAATTTCGGTTTCATAGCATCTAAACGCCGAGGAAACGGATGATTTTAGGAATAGCATTCAGTTGAGAATAGCTGTTGACTAATATCCCTCTCCTCCATCGATGGAAGGTTGGGTATACGTGCTGACTGAGACTGCAGATCAATGAAAATCATAGAAGCTGACTTAGAAAATAACTGAATTGACTTAGATGGTTCCTGCAGCTGGTGCTGTGTTGATGTGATGGCTTGCGACTGATCCGTCACCGGATGGACCAATTGGGAGTGGGGCAGTATGGAGCGAGCCACGGGTCTGTGCAACGTATCTGAAATAAGCAGAAGGAAAAGAGAGAGCTCTTGACAATGCGTCAGGGCAAACTTTCTGTACCGTGCCTGTCGAAAGTGTCTTTACATTGGAGATCATACTTGCGCTGTTATTGGGCGAACGGCGTCACTGCTTCCTGCACTCTTTTTCATTTTTGACGAAAAGCACGCACTTCACAGGCTCACCTCATTTGTGACAGCAGTTGGTGAAGAAAGCGTTGGGTATCAGTTGAAAAGGGCAAAATTTCGTTTTTAACAAGTTAAATGCAATGGCAAAGTGAAAAAATTGAACGCAAATTGCCTTTGTCCAAAAAAGTGTTAAGTGTTTCAAGTGATGAAAATGACTTGGCATAGGTATGTCTTGGAACGGCATGCGTCAAAAAAGGTATTTGGCTCCAAAATGACCTTGTTCACTCGCATTTTCAGAAGCTGCAAACTGGTGAAATTTAATGTTGTATGGGTTGCATGTGTCTTGAAAACGGCAGTCGTTAACAATACGAACATTTTGACTCCAAAAATGACATTGTTCAATCGCATTTTCAGAAGCTGCAACCTGGTGAAATTTAATGTTGTATGGGTTGCATATGTCTTGAAAAAGGCAGGCGTTAAAAATACGAACATTTGACTCCAAAGTGACAAAGTTTGCTTACATTTTCAGAAGCTGCAACCTGGTGAAATTTGATGCCGCGTGTGTTGCGTGTGGCTCAAAAAAGTTAGGCGCTGACAACAATTTGACTAGCAGAGAATTTCAATTGCATGGTGACAGAACCAGTGAATTTTAATGCATTTTTAATGTTTCTCATTTGTTTTTTAAACGAGGAAAATTGTCTACGAACAACTTTTGAGTTGAAAAATTGCAGTTTCAAACGCCCATCTGTTTCGGTCAGCAACATAAAGTGTCGCCACATGTGTGTTTCTGCCATCTCAATTGCAGCCATGACCATATAACAGATGGTGGGTCTACAGAAGGGCGTGGTTCGCTTTAAATGTGGTCACGTCAGTTGCGAGTCCAATTTGCATTCGAGTCCGCAGTCTGATCCATCGCCTCATCAATATTCGTGCGTTCCCCCGGAATTGAACTGGTTATCAAATTTGTTTCGGAATTCAGCCCGTCAAGGCCACGCATCTTCTTTGTTCTTGTACCAACAGTCTTTTTATGTTTCGTAGTGTGACTACACCAATACGATTAAGGGGGGGGGGTTCATCTAAAAAATCGTGCAACACTGTCCTCAGAAAATGTCTGGAAGATTCGGCCGTCCTCCCTTCTCCTGCCTTTCCCAGAAGATGGTCTTCTTGAAAAAGGAGTCGCCTGAAAAAAATTTCTTAAACACTGTCCCAAAATATGACTGGATGATGCGCTGAGCTCTCTTCACCAGCGTTTCCAATATGGCCTTCTCAGCATGTTCACCAGATAAAATTGCAAAAGATTAGATTACTTTTTCTTTTTCATGGTGCAGGAAAACTGCACTGAATTGGTGCCTACGAGAATACATTATGAGTTACCTATTCATGTATTCTCCAAAACACCGGCTGTATGCTGTGACACCGCCAGACAGCGTTCGGGTCTCGGGTCAAAATCGTCATGTTCTTTTCCTTAACAGTCTCTTGCTGCCAACGGACAGGAATTCGATTGATGCTCTGGTACAGGGTATCACGATTGAGCCTCCGATACAATCGTTCATAGTTGACGTTCAGCTCGTTCAGTTCAGGCTCTCAAAAGGACATCAGGAGGGGAAATCTGACAGCTGACAACAAGATCGAAGTTGGATGGGGTGGGCTCAAATCATGGAAGCAGGCAAGATTCCGCAGAAATTCCACCAATAACTTTCCCAAAAGGTGTCATGGTATCAGGCTTGTGACGTGGGCAATTTCGAGAATTGGCACTGTGTCGGCATTTAAATCGGCTGCTCTCTCTTCGAGGCTAAGCCACCTGAACACCGGATGTACCTGCCTTTTCCCGGATCATATTTGCCGCATCCGCATGCGCTTTAACAGAGCTGAACACACTTGCCGGTATAACTGTCAATTTTTGTGGAAGTGTCAAATGAGGCCACTTCTGATCAATTAACAGGACGCCTTTTGCTCCTATCAAATCCTTTTGGATTTGACTTCCTCGGATTTGACTTCACGTATTAATACGACCTCGAGATCCAGTCGCAAGTGACGCTTGCCTGGGTTGCAAGCGAAGAAGATATCTCCATTATTGTGTCAAAATAGCCAGGTTTTACGTCGCAACACGAATATAGCCAAGCGTCACTTCCGTCTTGATCTCGCAAGGGGTTTTTGCAGATGAGAAAGTTTGTCAATTGTTGTTTGTCAAATCACTGAGGCACAATTGAGTGGGCTTTGGCGTCATTTTTCATCGATCAGGTTTCCCTTTCACTCCATTGTTTCAAGCACGAGGTAGCATGGCTTCCAGGAAACAGTTGTGCCATGGCCTAGCAATGAGAAAAATAGCTTATTCCTATTCCTTTATCATAGCAACATGGAAGATCAAAAAACGAACTAAAATTCTCATTGTTGCCTTTCAAATAGGAAGCATGGCGGCGGAATTAATGTACTCATATAGGTATGTTTCCGCTGGGAGTTCATGCGGCAAGGTTTAATATGTTCCGAGGAGTAGGTGAATGTGACACCCTGCCTTGCCTCTTCTGAAAAAAAAATGCCAGGCAGGAGGTCAAATTTGTTCCGCGGACAATAATTATTTAATCCTGAAGAACTTCCCATGGGTAAAAATTGCGACCATTCAGATTTTGGCAATTACTCTGTGATGTAGAAATTAAAGATCCTCTAAAATACCGAGGTCAAAAACTGACACCTCTGGAAAACTTAGTTGCAATCTTGCGCTTTTTTTCTAGCGCTTCCATAAGAGTAAAAAAAAGAAAAAGATAAATTGGAAAACACATGGCTTTAATTTCTACCGCCTGCATAAGAATAATAAAAAGAAAGAAAAAAATTTCGGAGGCAACGGTCAAATGGGAAAAACACATGTATGGGTACATTAATTCCGCCGCCACTCCACAAATTCCGCCGCTACCATACATCAGTGGTGATGGAATTAATGTTCTCATGAGAACATTCATTTTCCCATATGACCGTTGCCTCCGAAACTTTTTTCTCTTTCTTTTTATTCTTATGCAGGCGGTATATAGAAATTAAAGCGCCAGATTTCAACAACGCGTTCTAGAGGTGTCAGATTTTGACCTCGGTTACAAAAGGGGGCCCTTAATATCTGCAGCATAGAGTTTTTGCCAAAATCTGAACGGTCGCAATTTTTTACATGTATGAGTATAGTGGCGGCGGAAAAAGATCACTCATACATGTGTTTTTCCCATCTAACTGTTGCCTCCGAAACTTTTTTTTCTTTCTTTTTACCCTTATGCATTTGGTAGAAATTAAAGCGCCAAATTGCAACGGAGCTTTCTAGAGGTGTCAGATTTTGACATCAGTGATGAAAGAGGATCTTTTATTTCTACAGCATGGAGTTTTTGCTAAAATCTCAAGAATGGAAATTTTTCACATGCATGGGTAATCTTTTTCCGCCGCCAATATTCATAACATGTGTTTTTACTCAAACCATGTGTTTTTCCACTGTTGCCCCCGATTTTTTTCTTTTTAGGTAAATACTCGTATGCAGGCGGTAGAAATTAAAGCGCATGAGTGCACCGCCGCCACTTTTCTCATAAAGTTCAAACAAGGCAACTGACTTTCAAAGGCATTGGGGGCGGCAGGAAATCAACTTACCCTCCCTGAATGGCGGCCGGTGCAGCATGAGCGATGATGGCTGCTGGTGCAGCATGGGCAACGACGGCCGGAGCAGCTGCGATGTGGGCGTGGTGTGCGACGGCCAGTGGTGAAGCTGCGTAGGTGCTGATGAGTGGGCTACCACCCCATCCGCTCAGGAGCACTTGCGAGTTGACTGCAGCAACTGCGACGGCAAGAAATGCGAAAACAGCCTGAAAAACACGAAGACAAAATAAAATCAAGTGCAAGGTGAAGAAAAGTGAAACGTGAAGATGTCCACAAGATCTTGCAATGCGTTCAACAATGGTCTCAACCATAATCAGACTTGGGACCATCCATGATCCATCCGCTTTTCCATCAACATCTATTGACATCATCAAGCCTTACAACCATCAGCAGCTTTTAACCATCAGCTCTTTTAACCATTACTTCCAAGTTCCAAAGTTCTAGGCGCCGATTGTAGGCCATGGTGCATTTTTGAAATCGACCCCAGAGTGATGACACATGAATTTTTGTTCCGACCGGTGTCATGGCGGTTATTGTTTTACACTATCTTATCGAAACCGTCACGTGTTAATGATCCAAGTTTTCCATAGTGAGAACGAGAACAGTGAGACAAATATCAGTTTACCGGTTGGTTTTGCTCTATAGTCCATGTACCTTCACCCAATTGTTCACAGAGTTCATACAGGACAAAAAAGCTGTAATTTGACCAAAACAGGGTTACAGTTCTAAAGACCTGTCTTTTTTGGCAGATTGCACGCAGTATAGATAAAAAAAGAAATCGGCCCACGCCAAGCAGTTGGTTGGCATCATGCAATTGGTGAGGGCATTCTGGTTAGGTCAGGTGTGGTCTACTGTATTTGTGAAATGACGAGACGAACCGAAAATCCGTGAATTTGGCCATTTAAATTTAAATTTTAGAGCTAAATTTTAGAGCTAAATTTTAGAGCTAATTTTTAGAGCTAAATTTTAGAAACGAACGATTCAACCCTGTGTTGGGTTGCGTTGGCCTGTGTCACTGGCAGGCAGACCCAGAAAATGTTATGAAAGGGCTGTTCATGCAGGGCGGAGTTGAGTATTCTGTGTTAACATGTGGTATGTTTCATGTGTTTTTGTTTGAAAACACACTGCAGCACGTTCACCGTTCATTGTCGGTTACTTTTTTTTCGGATAGAAAACTTTTGTTTGAATGAAAGCATTTCCTACAATCAGTGGCACTGACTTAAGACACAATGCTGTTTGAGTAACTTTTTCTTGTGTTTCACTGAAAAACGAAAGGGTTCAGACTGGCTCTACCCTGCCATCGATTTTCAATAAAATTATCCTTCGTCAACGGAGAAATTTGTGCCATTTTAAGGGCGGGAGGGTGAAATTGAGAGCATTTTAAATGCCGCAAATCGCATTATTGTCGGCATGTTTGAGAAAGCTTCCCTTCCCGTGCAAAACTGCTGATTTCAAGTTAAAGATAGCAAAAGATCGATTAGATGTTATCGCTGAAGTTCGAAGCCAGTCGAAATAGTTGCATATTTGCAATGCGAAGGCACTGTTCATTGATGAAATATACACAAATTAAACACCAGAAGAGTGGCAACCGTCTCGGTTGCTAGATGAAAAAACCACAAAATCACTTTGAGCAAACGCCGGACGAGTTTGACTATTATTGGTAGCTCTTTCCACTGAATTATTTTGCGCCTGAATGACAAACATTCGGAGAGCTGAAGTAAGACCAGGGCCTGCAGAGGAGGCAGGCCTTGTCTCTCGTCCATACAGACTTTAGTTTGACACTATGGTCCGAATGGACAACCGAAAAAATCTGTCCGCATCGCTGCGTGCGTGGAAACGAAAATACTGAAGGGTGAGGACTTGTGAAAGCGTAACAGATGAAATATCGATGGTCCTAACCTTCATTTTGTTGAGATTTTTGTGTATTTCCGACGAAACAAACGACGAGAGATCGAGATTTGATCGAGATGAGCTTGAAGCGACGATTCAAAACAAATACGACCAAATGATTGATCCGTTTTCCTTTTATACTTTTCAGATCAACATTTCTTTTGATCGTTCTAAAGTTGAGAAATTAAATTCCGAGTTAGTTGCTGCAGTTAGTTAGTGAATATCTTCCTATAGTTAGTTCAACCTATGATTAAACCAGCAAAGTAAAATCAATCTTTTCGTTGTGATGCGAACTGGGTGTGACTGCATATGACGCGCGTCTTTTTTTACAAGCCATAGCCGAATGGTGCAGGACTCCTGCCTATCCGATAGATAGACCCACAACCGAGATCAGGTTGGGCCGCGTTTGAGTGAGATGCAAAACAGAGTCTTCGAGCGAATCTTGAACTTGACAACAATGATGCAAATATTTCGCGAGACCATACTCGTACATGATAACTCAATGGATAAATGGATTGATTTGCTTTGCGGATTGAATGCTGGATTTATGGGAATTTAATCGTCTGCTGACGGAGCCAATATTTCAAGTTCAAATTAAGATGTGGGCCTATTTCGTTGGCATCACTCTTCTTTACAATTCACCGCAGTTGTGCATGGGGAAATGGGCAAAATGATGTCGAATGATCCCTCAGCAAAAATTACTTAATTCGCATCGCAATTACGGAAACGCTTGGGAAAAGCATTGCCTCCCAGGAAAAACAGACGTTGCCATACTCGGACGCGAAGTGATCTGTCCTTCGCATATGCTCTACAGAAACGCAGTTATTTTTGCCCTGGAAAAGACCTCACTGGCTCATCCAAACTCTGCAAAAACAAAACTTGACGTTTTCCCTGTTCACTAAAACCGTTTCAATTATATTGGAGCCAACAGGAGCCCCCGATTTTTTTTTCGTTCCCATTGCATTTTCTTAATCTCGTGCATAGCAAAAACAAACAAAAACGGAAATCTGTTTTCCGAAAAAAAAAATAACGGATGGCTGTCCATCCGGTACATTGAGAGAAAATTTCAAAAGGTATAGATTTTTTCTGACCGCATATCTTTTCGCTGAGACTCCTAATTTTGCTGGGAACTCCTTTCACGCTGCATTTCCGTCTGACCCTCACCTTGCCTCTCCACACTTTTCTGCTTCCCAAACGGAATGAACGTGCACCCCACGAGAGTGTTTTGGTGGCCGACAAAATAGCTGGATCGGGCAGTTTTGAGCTGGTTACATGGTATCGATAAATGATCACAACACCATAAACGTATGGAGGTATATACCCTGAGCATGTAGATAGTGTGTGGGTAATTGGAGAAGTACTTGCGAACACGTGGATTTTGCTTCGGGAATTTCCCTTTATTTTGACAAAAAAGTTTTGATTTCACTGGACGATGCCTGGTTCATAAAAATAGTATTGACTTGCTTCAAATTTGTCACGATCAAACAATGATGCAAAAAAACTCATTTGATCTATTCTTTTTTATCTATTCCATTGGTGCAAACGGGATCAGCAGCACAACC
>JASGXE010006742.1:0-20257 GCA_030068105.1 Sinentomon sp. SZTP_YWyxl | reverse complement strand
CTGCGTAAAAGACTATTTTTCTTCTAGTTTGCATTGTTGCAAGAATGATTGTTTCTTCTCCCAAGAATGCTCCGAGCATTCTGAGTCTTCATCTTGAAATAAAGTGTGCACTAAGCCATCGCCGACGTACTTCATGGTCACTGGGGCTTTGTCGGAATCGTACCTCATTTTGCAGGAATGAGCCAAGAAACTCCAGTGGGAGTTTCTTGGTTCACCATTCAATTGGTTGATTACCCGAAATAAATAGGATTGATGCCTGCAATCTTGTTCTGTGATCTTTTTTTTCATCTCTATTACCAGACAGTCTGTGGGAGCAAGACTTGGACCGTTTGATGGTGAATTTATGAAATTTCCTATCAGTGCCATTGTTGAGGCAGGAAACTTCACGTCGTGACTCTCGCTGATTCAATCGCATGTGTGCCTGTTGGACGAGAAATGAGCCAATGAAATGTGCTTGTTGAGTTCTGACCACCCACCACTTATGTTCTTTCTTACATTCTAATTGCAAAGAGAAATAATGGTGGATCCAACGTTTCAGACATCATCATAATTCATTACATTGTTGTTTTTTATCCAACTGAATTAAATTAATTATTGTCAGAAGAATCATTTGCTGCCTTTCTCCCAGTTTCCTAATTATTCGCTTGGGGTTTCTTCCCATTGTGTAGACCAGGCATCAAGACCATCTGCACCGGCCAGGCCACCTCCGCCAAATGTATCAAGCTCACAAGCACCACCACAACAGCAGCAGCAGCCACCATGTGCACCGTATCCGGTGTATCCTCAAGGAATGCCCATGCCTTATGGTGTAGGTGCAGGTCAAGGCCAACCTTATCCGGTCTACACTCCAATGCCAACGGGATACAATCCATATGCTACATTTCCTGGACCTCAAGGTATTTTGAAACATCTGCTCATTGGTCAAGCATCCTAATTGAACATTTATTTGTGACATTTTCATTAAATTTTGTTGCATCTGTGAAACGAAAAATTAAACAATTGATGAGGCTACATCTCCCAAGGATGAGTCTAAAACTCTCCATGGCTGTCCTTTTCAGGTGAATGATGGCAAAAGGTTACCAAGGAGTTGCAAAAAAAAACCACCAAAGATCACTCCTTTGACAGGCAAAAACAGCAGTTTTCACATTTTTTCCAGTTGTCAGTGATCGATTAAAAATGGTCATGACACCAGATTTTCAGGTCTGGAAGTAGTGATTTAGATACAGTGTGTCCCGTAAGTGGTTTGTCAAACCTGGTGGGCAGCACCTGGGGAAGAAAATGTGGAATGACTTATTTTCTTCCGATGACTTCTGGGTCGTTTTCGAAAATAAAACATTGGTCCCCCCACTGTAAATTTGACAATATTTTGAAGACACCTAAAATTTAAACCAAATTCTACTCGTAAAGCAACGGAAATGACAAAAAAAAAACAAAAGTGACAGTCCGATGTGCTCTGGATGCTGTTGCTTCATGCTTTTTTGTCATTTTCGTTGATTTACAACTTGGTTTAAAAAATAATTTTTGCTGTCTTCAAAATGTTGTCGAATTTTACAGTGCCTTAGGGTCCCGTTTTTTTTTTCAGCACCTCAAAAGTAATTTGGAAGACAAAAAGTCATTCTCAATTTTCACCTTGGAATTGCATTTAAAAACTGTCCACGAGGTTTGGCTGCAATTAATGGATGATTGATTGATGTTGATGGAATCCACATCAAGGCCTGAAAACTTTGTCTTCATGCAGATTTCTATTAAAAATAACTTTATTTTCCTTCCTAGGTTATCCAAGTTACACCTTTCCACCACAACAGCAGGTCACAACTGGTCCAGGAGGAGGGGTAACTTACCCCCCATATCCACAGCAGCCGCAGCAACAGCCACCGAGGCAGTGGTAATGCAACTGCAGTGTCTGCTTCAGTCATCAGCGCTAGCTACATTATTTTTTTTATCCTTCAAGCATTTCCGAGAAAAATAACAATAATTGTCAGTCCCTATTGTTTTACCAAATTATTCCATTTTTTCCTTTTCGGTTTTACTCTTGGTGCAAATTATTCTAATTTGTAAGGTTCTTGCGCAATTCTTGCATATAGCCAGTTAACTAGCCTGTGTCTGGGTGGCAAGTGCATATCTATGTTGAATGCAAAGTGGCCCAGGTGGTTGCAGAATGTGATCAATGTACAGTGTGAAAATCAATAGTTCTCGTTCTCATCATAGGGTTTCAGTTGGTCTCTGCATCCTGGGGACAAACTCATCTTTGTGTACCGTAGCTGCAAGCAAAAACATGTTTGGGCACATTTTTGAAAAAGTAAAAACATAAGGCATAGGCACGTAAGAAAAGTTGGGTTGTTCGGATTCCTTTTTATGCATTTTTATGAAAATGTGAATGAGTATAAAAATGAATCGGATTTTCCTGCTTTGCATGGCTCTACATGATCTTCCAATGAATTGCTCATGGTGAGTATCAGAATTAGGTAACGCCCTCATACCAACGAGGTATGCTTTGCATTCACATTCATATCTAGTTTCCTCCTTTCTTTGAGATTCAATTTTTCTGTTGTACCTCGTTTGCCGTGTGAGAAATTGAGATGAATGATCATTGCTTGTTATGCGCAAGTGCTTTTGCGTTTTTTTTTTTTTTTTGGATTTTTCTTTCCTGTTTGCATTGTATTGAAGAGTAAATAAATGGTTGAGTTTTTCAGAGATGGCGTCTGTTGAAAGTTGTTGTTCTGGCAGATGAGATATGAGTTATAAAAAATAATGCATGACAAGCGGCGCTACTTTGGAACCGGTTTCGACTTTTGTTGCATTTTTTCTTGGCGCGTGTCTAGGTATACTTTCTGGTTGCCTTCTATGATATTTCTTTTTTATCGTAATTTTGTTGTGGTCAGTCGGTTTATTGTTTTGTCTGTATACATCTCATCAGGAGACACTTCGGAATCCAAAAGCGGTCGACACACTGGTTTTTATTCTTTGTTCAGTGATTAGCACTAAATCACCAATTGACCCATGCACAAATCCTTACAGTGTGCTCCTTACAGTGTGTAAATCCTTACAGTGTGCAAAATTGAAGGGTCACAGGTGTCAAGTGTCATCCGTCACATCTCTCACATTCACATTGCGAGAGTTCTAACTTCTTCAGACCGTAGTGATATTTCTTGATCTGTGATTTATAAATTTTCCACAATGTCCGTCTCTTTTTACCCTGGCATTATTTTGTTGTTTTCTTCAAAGAAAGAAAGAAAGCAAAAAAGCATTCAACAGGTTTCACAGGGCTACCCCAAAAATGCCGAAAACAGCCTGATTTTGAAAAACCACCTCACAAAACCCAAAAAAGTACTGATTCAAGGAAAATTTGGCGCTGATGCCTGAGTAAGCCCATATTTTTATTGCCTCTTGGAATGATTTTTTGAATTGCCTCAAAAATGACAAAAAGGAATTAAACTGACGGAATTATTATTATAATTTGGGAAGTTTCATGTCAGCTTCACATGAAGCATTTAACTCTGCTAAAAATATTTTTTGCCCAGATTGAAATAAAAATCAAATAAGGGCATCCACTCCGGTGGAAGAGTGGAAAAGATTAACAAATTGTTTAAAAAGCTTAATCAATGTATTTTTGCCTCCCACATATTTTTTTTTTTTTTTTTGAAATGGTCTGCAGGTTTCATGGTGATTGGCTTGGTTCAGTGAAATTCCCCGATTTTCGAGACTGGTTAGGGCAAAGATATCTGATACCAAATGCTTTCAGTGTTTTGCAAGGTTTGTGACACCAAGGAATTCAGCATTCACAAAAAAAATGGATTGGGGCCCCTGAAAAGCAATGCGAAGAGCAAGAAACATCAGATGATGCATGTAACTTGGAGAGTTTTGCCAACAAAAACAAAACCATTGCTTTCATTTCAATGGCTTCTGACAAAACTGAAGGCATTGCACTTTCTTCAGATTCAAGATGTCGTTGTGATAAAAAAACAAAAACAAAAAAAAAATGACGCAGTTCGTTTACAAACGTGATTTGTGCAAGACAGAGGCATTATCCCATTGTGGGCACTTAAACATGTTATGACCACTTTCCTTGCTGATCAGTGAAATCTCCAATTTGTTACGGTTAGTACTCCGACCAGTTACAGTGTGTTATTCTGTACCGACTGGCCCCATGTTTTGATATTCAACTTCTCGGTGAAGAGTTCAAAACCATGATTTTTAATGCTCGCAACAAAATGTGACAACTTAGCCAGATGGAGTTGCACATTATTTTTCATGATGAAGAAAGCCACAGGAAAGGTAGATACTTGGTAACTTGGCTCCCAATTCTTGGTACGTGCATCTGTCAATGATCAAGCTAAAAGCTTGGAAGATGCAACCAATGGGCTGGATATGAAGCATCTGCTTCAAATATCTGTGTTTGGCCCCTTCGCCACAAGGCTCCCAATCACAGAGTCCATCTCTGCGAAGTCCACCTCTGCGGCACACGATCTGTGATTGGAAGCCTTCCATGTAGAAAGCGTATGCTTTTCATTTATTTTCCTTCCTCGAGTTTGATTTTGCAAATTCCATATGAACCCTGTTGATAGCGTTTGCAAGAAACAGATTTTTGCCAAACGGGTGAGCTAGCTGCTCTGATTTCACAAATAAAATCTTAAGGTGTTAAGTCATTCATCTTCTGACCACTACCCTTTGCCTTGCAGTCAGCAATGTGTTTTTACTTCAAGTATTTCGTATCTCGAACAAAAACTCAGTATAAAAGATATTTCCAGAGTCTAATTTAGCCTATATTATCTCTTTCAACATTGTGTAACATTGAACGATAATTGTGATAAAAATGCATCGTTACTGGTGTCATGTCATGATGCAACTTTGCTTTTAGCGTAACTTTCCTTTCATCTTTTTCTTCAAACTTTAACAGTTTTTTTTTTCATGCATTTGTTTGAAACTTGAGAAAACCAATTGCGACATGACATGATGTTGAGTCCGGCTGTTTTGCCAGTTGTCCCAATGAAGTATTTTCCACATCATGTTGTCATTGTCATTGACTTCACTGGGTGAATAGGAGCTGGGAATGTTTTAAAGTTCCACCTGTTTGTGGGAACTGGAAAAGTCAGCATCAGTGAATTTTCAGTGGCCAGCGGAGCACATGTAGAAAGCCTGAATAGTTGCACGTGTAGGTATCTAAAAAGTGGTATCTAAAAGCTTCAAAATGTAGATAAAAATGTGGTTCCGCATGACATTTTCTCACAGTCTGGGTTTGAACGTTTTTCGGATGATGGTAAGGCCCTGTTGGAAAACAACCAGGCATCGATGGAAACCATCCAGGATAGGAAAGTTTTGCTGTTTGTATGAATATTGGATCTATTTAGCACAAAAATGGGAGTGTCCATTCAATTTTTTTTGGATTGTTCCAAAATTTGCAAGGGGTAAGCACAGGGCAATTATTTGCAAAATGTCAGGCCAATCCTGGGAGAACAGCATATGCCCATCATTGCCATACCCCATCCCATCCCACACTGAAAATGGATTGGTTAGTAATTATTCTTGTTTTAATGTGCAAATGATTTTATTGAAATTTTGCTTGCTTCCATGTTTTTGCACCTAATTTTGCTTGCGTTTAGATGTCTAGATTATCCTTTTACTGTTTTTTTTTTTAAATTAAAACAAGTTACTAATTAGTTATTCCAGGTACCTACCTATATAACCATATTTATTTCATGCATAATTTCGTCTTTGATGATGTTGTTAGCCGTGGCCACAATCTTTGTTGGCCAAAGCTGTTGGTGCTTCAATTTGACCTTTGTCAACCTTTGAGAAGAGATGGCGATTTTCCATTCAGATGGAGCACACACCTATTTTGCTAATTACTGGTAAACTATGTTAGAACGAATAAAAACGTTTTTTATAAAATATAAAAATATCCTTGCCATGTCTTTTATTTTCTCAACCATGAAATGTTAGAACCAGCTCAATGAGGGGGTCCCACGCAGAATACCTAAAATTTAAAAATGTAAACTTTTTCTCTTTCAGCTTATTTTAATTTTGAAAGGTTGGTAGTGCTATTGATAGGTCGGAAGTGCCGAGAAAATTGATGGTCATCAGTCATCATGGTCGGTCATGGAAAATGTCAGCCATCTGGTGGCACCTTCTTCACTTCATTATGATTTTGGAGTAAAAAACTGAGAACAATAAAGATTGGGCATCAACATAGATTGTTGTCAATAACTTCACAAATTATTTATTGCTCTTATCTGGTGGGTAATTTATCTCCCATATAGGATAATCGCTATGTTGTGGAGGGACTATCAAAAATGAATAAATAAATAAAAATAAAAGTCTAATAAACGTGAATTTTGGGTTTTTGTGGGTGGGCTCAAATGCAGAAAAATCTGATGAACGAACACCATGCAAAAATCCAAACTCAAATTTATTATCTCAAAACAGTTTTCATTCTGTAAACCTTTTTCTGATATAAATTATTATTTTATTTCAGTGCTTATTTTGTTTTATTTCAGTGCTTTGAGATTATTCCTGCAAAATTAGTTCGTCAGCTTTTTTACCTTTCTCATGCTATATTTCAACCGCTTAGCAAGCACGAGGGGTAAAATTGGAACATCTGTGTATTTTTGTGTTAGAATTTCTGTGCTGGGGTCAGATTTTGACTTGTCCTTTCCTGGACCAATTTTTCATGTCTGCCGCATAATTGGTGCATCACCAATTGAAAGTCAGCTACACAAGAGAAAAAGGCAAGGAAAACCGAAAATCTGATGCAAACACATGAATTTCATGAACTTTTTGGTCAGGAAACATATTAAAACAAAGACTAACAGCCAAATCCGTTCGTTGAAAAGCGAAGAAACACGACGTTTCGCTCCCCCTTCGTGGAGCTTCTTCAGGCGGCAAACACCGAGGAATGAAAACCGAGGAACGAAAAAGTCATTCCTCGGTGTTTGCCGCCTGAAGAAGCTCCACGAAGGGGGAGCGAAACGTCGTGTTTCTTCGCTTTTCAACGAACGGATTTGGCTGTTAGTCTTTGTTTTAATATGTTTCCTGATATCCCCATTCGTGGTGCACGTGCTGAAATTGAACTTTTTGTTGCAAAGCACAGACAAAAAAGTCCTTTGTCGTCATCCAGCTCTGAAAACAGATAACATTTTGATGCATGAAAGCTCGCTTTACAAGATGTAAATATCATGCAAAACTTCACCTGAATCGATTGGAATCATATCCGGTAAAAAAGTGATTTTTGATAAAAAAAAATCCACTTTTGGATTTTGGCTGTACCTCAACGCTCCGAGTGTGCTGATCATTTTAAAACAAAAATCAACACTCCAGCTCTTCTGGTCCCAAGATATCGCAATTTGAAATTCGGCAGACAGGTACAATTTTATGCAAAAAACCAGAAAATGAGCCCATTCCTTTTTCACGTTTGCCGCAAATCGAATTCCGCATGCATTTTTGGCTTTAAAACATAATAACCAAGCCATTTTTAAGCTATAGAGGTGAAATTTTGAATATTGCATCTTTGTTGTATTGTCTTTATTTTTATCTTTCAGATTTTGCCCGTTTTCCTTTTACCATTCAGATTTTGTCCATGTTCATTTCCTAAAAAGATATTCTGTATCAAATACTTTTGGCGCTAACTCATTTTTCTATCGCACAAATTTAAAAGCCAACATATTGGTGCCAGAAATACATATCAAAAATCTGAACGGTAAATTTTTAGTCCCAAGGCATCTATAATACATTCATGCAAAATTTGACCTCTGTAGCTTAAAAATTGGCAGTGTTAGATCTAACCGCAACAATTTTTGGCTCTTCGCAGGTCTCAAAGGTCCAAATTTGGAGATGGGAATTAGATACCAGGCAGAAAGGCCCTCTTTTTTTACCCTTTTCACTCAAAAAAAGTTTCGGGAGAACGTGTTTACAAAAAGAAAAAAGTCGATTTCGCCGGGTATCTCCCCTTTTTTTCACCAAAGTTAGTAATTTTCGACAGAGTCCCTCCCCGCACTTTTAGTTCTGGGATGATGGAATGTACCACCATCGAAACATAAACTAAAAAAAACAGATGTTGAAATCATTCCCAATCATCATCAATGATGAGATCAGTGTCAGCATCAGGGGAACTAAATTCAGAAGGAAAATTCAAAATGTATTTTTGATTTTCCTTTTGAAAAAAAAAAAAATGAATTCTCTACTCTTGATACCAACAGAAAGTAAAAACCGATCACTAAAGGCAGGAGTACCTGGGAAATTGGGCCAGAGTGACCAGTTTTTTAGGGTGGGGAATTTTGATTTCTTCTGAACCGTTTGACTAAAACAAGTTGAAATCGTGAATAATAATTAGAATGGCTCAAAGTCAAAAGGAATGAAATCCATTTTGTGGAAATAAAAAAATTCATTCGATGAGCATTCATTCATCCATCAAAGGTGCCTGCATGTGTAATAATCAAAAGAAAAAGTGTATTACCATCGAAAAACTCTGACCTCACAAAGCCCAAGGGAAGTTGTGTTCTTGATATTTCTTCCCAGTTATGTTGTACCTGTATGGATTACATTCCCTTTGTTACTCTGCCATTCATCCATGGCATTATAAGATTACTAGTCTTGCTACTCCAATACGTATCTCTTGGAGGATACATGCTTTTTTTTCTCACTTTATAGTTTTCCTCCTACTAAACCTGATCAGACTCGCATGTGATTTTTCTGCTCATCTTCAATCCTAAAGATTCATTCAGCCTCAATCAATTGGAAACAAGTGGAGCATGGTGCGAGAAAGATAACGTCACCAGAGAGTGTGACGTGACGTGTGCCATAGAGACATCGTCACGTGTCAGGTGATACTGTCGAAGCATTGTTGAATTGTCCCTGAACAGGTGCATTCACGTCATTACGTATATCCACTCCACAGCATTGGTGGCATTTTGGAAAAATGACTCCTGCCTTCACCAACAGAGAACAATGCTTCATGTTGGGCAACGAAGGACTAGGCTGTGATCTGTTGAAAGTTAGAACTGTTTCCCTTCTGCCAACAGATGACAACACATGTGACATGATTCATGCGCATGGCAATAGAGGGACTGGCCCATGAGGTCTTGTCAAATAAATGGAACAGTAAATGAAAGAAAATTGACTTGCAGAACAGAGTACAAAGAAACTAACCATGAAAAACAAACACACATGGGGCATTGCAACCGCATGAGAGTAAAAAAAACGAGTCGCAAACGCACACCCATCCATGTTGGCATGAGTGTTGCAACGGAAGATGGTTTCCATTTCGAAACACATTCCCCCCCCCCCCCTTTTTTATGAGCAAATGCGACACTCTGACCTTCAGCCTTGCTTAACTCAGCAATGAATGGACATCACAAAATGTGAAAGCATGTTTGATGCTGACAGTTTTAAAGACATCAATCACCACATCTGCTGCAACTCGAAATCTACAACCACAGCATCCCATTGCGTAAGACTAGGAGAAACCCAATTCGATGACGTTTTTTTCATCAATCGATCTCATATTCGTTTCTCATTTTTGTTTTGCCTGTCTCTGATCATTTTGTTTTGCCTGTCTCTGAACTTCATTTTCTGCATTGAGCTCCTTTTGTCCAGGAAAAAGTTCAGTAATGTCCTGTCAGCCATACCATTTGCACAGTGGATGAGCACTGGATGATGCGCAAATTCAATATATCAGGTCGTGGCAAAATGTGTGTTTTATTTTATGTACTCGTATATTTTACATTGTGCCAAAAATGAAAATGATGAAAAAAGAGAGAAGGGGAGTTTCAAGGTGGAGGAAGATGCCAAAGAAAAAAAATGAGAAACAAAAATTTCGAATGATTAATTCAAGATTGTACGATATGGATACTCCTGCATCTAGTACTCTGTGATGCGGTGGATGTCAAGTCTGAAATGTGGTGGATGGTCACTCCCTCAGAATTTTGTCAGACAAAAAATGGTCTGTTCTGAAAATTTGTCGATAAATTTTGAATCCCCTCGGAATTTGTTGTCTAATTATGTTCCTCTTTTGCTTGATGCCGTGCCAACTTTTGAGAGGGGTGCAATTTATGTTAACATACATCCTCCGAGAATGATCGCAGAAATTTGCAACAGATACTTGTGGAGATTTAGAGATGCAGAGAGGTTTCAGATTTATCGATGATGAAATTCACGGGTGCACTTTTTGCTTGCATATTTCCACAGGATTCAAGATCTACGGACGAGTTTTTGATGAAAACCAAGCGATGGGGATCACATTTGGATGGCAAATTCCACACATAATTATTGACACATTTCTGGGAAGGTTTACCGTCAGTGTCAATATCATAACTGTGGATCAATGGTAAACCGGTCTTTTCGTTCCACTGGTCGAAATAGTGCGACGACCATCGCCCCTGTGAAAAACTCCGATAGGGCATGTAGCCCACCAGTCTTGATAATTCATGTGCGAGGAATTCCAAAAGTATTGAGATGCAAGACTGAAATTTTGAACTGGACCTTTATTGGCTAGCAGACTTTATAGAACTGGTGATTATGAAGTCTTGTGAAAGTGTCCAATTGCTATTTATTGGCAATTGGGCACAACGTTTGTAATTCTGGGTGCTAATCAGGGATGGGTAAATTGGAAATCTGACACGTATTATACGTGACGTATTATACTCACGTATAATACGTGTATAAAACGTATAAAACCAAAAAAAGACATGTGGCACGTAGTTTTTCTCGTTATTTTGAGCACATCTCAGTGCAAGTGAGCAAGCAGGCCTAAATTAAAAGAGAAAAGAGTGGCAACAGAATAAGTGTTTTTATCAATTGCAAAAAGAACACAGGCAGGTTGATGCCAAACGTTGAAAATAATTTGTTTGGCAGGCCTAACTGTTGCTGCTCTTTTCCATGCGAAAGAACTGTGATGAGCAGTCACAACTTGTTTTTGCCATTGCAATGGTATCATTTTTGGTCATTGTTTTGTCTGCACTTTGCACAAGATCAGAAAAGAGCAGTAACCAACAAATTCCTGCACGAAATTAGTTGGGTGTGAATGGAAAAAAATTATGTTTCTTTTTGAATAGGTTTTTTATATTAAATTGAATCTGTGAAAATTGATTGTCAATTGTTGTAGGTACCAACTACGAGTATGTTGGGAGCCCAAAATTTTCGAGAACTAGTTTTCGGCAACATTTGATCCAGACAGAGGATCAAGAGATAGGTAATGCTCTTTTTATTGTTTGCATTAGGAGCTCAGTAGGTACACAGTTCTTTTTGGCACATTCAACATCCTTTTCTAAATTTTCCCATTTTTCGTCTGAGCGGCCTATCTTTACCTCAAGGTCCTACTTCTTAAATACTGCTATAACACCGAAAAAATTTCGGAAAATATAAAAAAAAAATTGGAAAATATAAAATAGAATTCAAATGTAGTGGCAAGATGGAAAACTGGAAAGTAAAATTTGCATCTCCATAAACATTTGTGAAATACGAGTAACCCCAGAGGAAGAGTAGTTTGGGGCATTGTAGTGACAGAGCAGTGAAGGCCACGTTATTTTTTCCATTTTTGAATGAGTTTAATTTTGCACGCGGTGTCTTGGATTTACTAAAACATTGCTGCTGCATCTCATTTGGGCATAAACAGCACCATTTGTCACAAACAAATCTAATCCAACTGCCCACCCGTGCTCAACATTGCTGTGGAGTGTGGGTAGGTACCTTGAAGTTGGAAATTTCAAGCATTGTACCTTGAATCTCTTAGTAAACTGAAGGAGCAAAAATTAAGAAAAATAAGTTCAAGTGTTTTCACTTGTGCCATGCGTGAACAATGACACATCCCATCTAACAACAACTGTCTCTGTTCATTTTGTACCGGTATTAGGCCCTAAAAATTAAGCCCATAACAGAGAAAAGAAAATGTGAAAACATCGCAGTCAACGAAAAGAAAATTCCCAGTCCCATTATTTCACACAACATGATTGAATCGACTTAATATCACCTGACATCAATGTCGACATGTTCATGCACAGGTATTGTATCTTGGACATGTTCGTTTTCGTTTAAACTTCTTTAATTATCCAGAGAAATACATATCTTACAGCTCTGGCAATATGCCCAAACTATTTACATGCCACGTTGCACCCCAAAAACATGTGCCATGTGCTGACATCCGACGAGACGTATAATACGTGGGTTTTATACGTACGTATAATACTACGTATAATACCGTAACTTTTACCGTATAATACGTGACGTATTATACCTACCCATCCCTGGTGCTAATTACGATTAATTACAAAAGTGGAGAATCGAATGTCTATACGTACATGGTGATTCACGTAACTTGATTAAAATTTTGGTTAAATACAGAGGAACTGGCGAGACATGTACAGCTGGGTGGCTGCCATGGGAATATTTTTATCGGGACACAAAGGGAGTATTTCTATGTACTCAGACATGAGCACCCGTACGCCTCAAATAGAGGCGGTAGTTTTTGTGTTTTGTGTTTTCGGTAACTCGGCGACGAGCCACCGCAGCTTCTGATTGGTTGGTTGTTTTAAATTTAAAAGTTATTTGTTTTGACCCCTTGAAGAGTTCAGATTGCTGTTTTGGCACAACAGCCCCTGTTGCAGTTACAGGGGGTGGTTTTTGGGATGTAAAACGTTTTAATTGCTTTCTTGGTGACCACCTGGGAGATGGTTATGGAGATGCAAAGCTTTCTAAAGGGTATTGAGGCTTCTGAAGGGTGAAAAAGGGTTGCAGTGCATGCCCGGTGAGCATAAGCCCCCCAGCCACCATATTTAACGAGAACGTTTTTGGAATGGGTTTAATGTGTTTTCCTACCGCAAAAATTGCACAAAAACTCTTCATGTGACAGCAAGGGATATGTTTCCTCCAGCTGCGTTTCACTATTTCTGCATTCTCTTTGCACCAATTCAAATTGCCCCTGCAGTATTTTGCTGAGTTGGCATTTAGCTGACATGAAGGTCTTTTCATCTTTTGTAATTGAAGTCATAATCTGTTAGAATTTGGTGAATGACAAATGATAGAAGATTTTAGAAAGAAAAAACAACAATTGCTGATAGTGAGAAAGGAATTTATTATTTACAAAGATCTACACACATTTCCTGGTCTTACGTAACCCAAAATGTGAAAAACATCCAAGCAGAACGAAAAAACCAATGCAGTCTTGCCATCTCGTAAGTGACAAAAAAAGACAGATCCAAAGATTTTTCCTTCAGGAATCTAAACGGTTGTGCTGGGCGTGGGGAAACATTTGAGGGAGTTTATTGTGACAACATGCCGCCAAACTTGCATATCCGTTTCCCGAGTTATGGGGAATTCACAAACAGGCAGCATGCCCTTTATGGCACGTATAGTTTTACCATCTTGGATTTGTTTGAGGCTTGTGGAAGGCACTTCAGAACTTCTCTAATTTTACTTGAAAAGGCCAGAACTGAAAGCAGAGGATCTGCACTCTGCAGCAGAATAAAAGTCGAAAGCATGGCCACCATTGCAAGGTTGGACTGATGGAACTCACATTTTGAAGGCCACAAGGCCAGAACTCAAAACAGAACAGAAGATTTCTGAAATGATTCTGAAAACAAATCAAAATGGATCAGTGAGAGTTTAAGTTTAATCAATAGAGTTTAAGTTCTCTGTTGATCTGTGTGCAACAAAACTTATATGTTCAGAAACATGTTTGGCATTTCTAAAATTTTAGGAAAATTGAGTGAATGAATAATAAAGGGGATCAATCAGTCGATATCAGCTTGAAAATCTTTCACTCACATTGGTTTGGTGGAAATGGAAATTGGACTTTTTATGTTATGTCGTTCATTCAATTCGGTGTCATCATCAAAAACGCTATGAATTAAAAAGTAGCAGTAAAACAAAAATAAAATTATGTTGGCTACACCACATTTGAAAGAGGATAAATTACCACCACCTAAGAGCAAAAAATAAGGTTAAACAGAACATGTAATGTAACCGTGACATAAAAATAGGATAAAGGTTAGAAGCAGATGTTCTATCCAAGTTGTTCAATTGTCTTCCGTTCCTTTCATTCAGCCATCCCATCATCTGCCAACATCTATCACAGCTCCCCACCATTCTTCTTCTCCATCTTGAGGTTGGTGTCTGCAATCGAATCCATCACCTCCCTGATCATCGGTGCCATCACCATCAATCCATCACCAACGCAGTCCATCATTGTCATGGTGATGTTATCCAGCCTATCCCCGAACTCTGCCCTCTCAATGTTATCTGCAAACGTCTTTAGGTTGTAGGCCGTGTCAGCTCCAAACATTTGGAAATCCAACGCTAACTGCATGAGAAGGGCCTCATTCATTGATGCATCCATCGGCTTGTAATCCTAGAACATCATTTTATGAGCGGATTGTTAAAAAATACGGAGCCATTCAGAATAGCCGGGCCATAGGAGAGTTTTTCAGACTTTTGAAAGCACGGGGCAATGCAATTCCCCATTTCACATGAGCCGCAAAACACATTACAGGAAGGAATGCATTTAACGGCGCTTACTAGATGGGGAATAACATTGCCCTGTGCTTCAAAAGTCTGACAAAAATCTCCTATGGCCCGAGTATTTAGAATGGCTGTGTAGACATTTTTCTAAATGTTTTCGACTCATTTTTCAGCACCTTTTGACATCCTGCATCTTGGGGCCCTTACTCTTATGAAAATGTGTGAACACTGGCATTATTTTCCTGAATGTTTAAAATTTATCTGCTTAAATTCATGGAAATGGTCAAAGATTGAGATGTTTCGCAACTTCTTGTGTGTGGTTCAATTGCTTCGTGGTGGCTACAGTTTAGAACTCTCATTTTTCTCAACACAACTCTGACCAATTTGTTGAGAGTTTGTAGTCATCTGCATCGTTTCATCCTGGCGAAATGACTGACAACTGGAAGACTCGCGGCAATGAAATTTGGTCAACTGATAAGGCAAAATTGTAGTCAAACAAAAGAAAAAGTGAAGGCAAACAGAACTTGCCTCCGGCATCTCTCTCATGTACATGAACAGGTTGATGATCCTCAGCAATGGCCCCGATGTCAAACCATCCTGGCTGACGAACTGCGAAAACATGCCCAGTCCTTGGTGGATTCCCTGTGAACGAAAGAGAGATTCGATTGGATGGATTTGAAAAATAAGAAGGTTATGTGTCCTTTTGCCAATGCCTTTTTCATTTGCCATCTTGAGCTGGCAGCCCGTGGCTCGGCTTGAACCTTGTTGTACAACTTGGGATCGCAAGGAGAACAATGCCCATAATCGCAACCCAACCCCGCTCTGCATTCAACGGAAGCCAGTGCTGCCAGTTCAAGTGAAACCAGTGCTTTGTGCCAGTTCTCAAGAAACATCAAAATGCCAACTGCTTCGGTAGTTATGCTTCAATTTGGCCGAAACTCGATCCTGCCTGATATGTGCAAAAAGTGAAGGATAATTGATGATCAACACAGTCCTTCAAACACTCATCAGGAAAATATCGATACCAGAGCCCCCAAAAGATGAATCTGAATTGTGCTTTTTCTTAATTTTGTCACAGAAGGTGAAGTGTGATTTCCCCAAACATCTGTAGCTTCTTTTCTCGGTTAAACTTTTCAATTTGCAGCTTGATGTGGATCCTTCGATGGAACTTCGGTGGATCCTTCAATGGATGTGATGGAACTTCGAGGACGATTTCCGGGCCTAGAAGGCGGAAACTAGCATAGTAGGTTGACAACAAGTACTTGGCGGACACCAACCAGTTGGTTGAGAACAAGTTGCAGGCAGTGGGGATTGGGGTTCGATCAGGTTTGGCCTCTTTTGAAAGCAGCAAAGGCCTTCAACCACAAGTGTAAATTTTATTTTGAATCCAATAGATTATCAAAACACTGAGTTGGTTTCCACAAGAGATGCGGTTTCCTTTCAGGCAACCCTCAAGTTTTCACCCTTCCTTGGTAGTGGATACTCGGCAAAAATGAATTGCATTTGCTATGCGATCATGAAACATGTAAAAAATGCAGATCCTTAAACAGACAATAGCTCTTACCACCACCAGCAATAAACCAACGGCTGAAGTAATGAGGATGCGACAGTGAGACAGCATTATCACGAGACTGTGTTGAAAACTTTTCAAAAGAAAACAAACCCTAAGAGTTATGACCATGCAAAAGGAACACCGTTGACATTTCCTTTGAGAGTGGAAAAGTTACTTTAGTCAGGGAAAATAATTGGGAATATGTTTCTCCACGTTGATGGTCGGCAGCAAACTCCTGTCAGTTTACGTTTGTCCAATTTGAGTAACGAGGCACGAACAATCCAAATCGTAATATGCTCAAGCGGAATTGTTCAGTGGTCAAGGAGGTTGGTTCTGGAAGTCAGAGGTATGTCGATATCTGTGTGAGAGGTGTTTCTGAAACCGAGACAAACAAAATATAATATGAGAATTTTTTCTTTGAAAAATTGCCCCAAGTTCAAAAATTGCCCCTGAAAAACTTGCTCTGCTTTCATGGGTCTTAAACACCCCCAAAAAGCCAGGAAGTAAAATGAGTGAAAAATAAAAGTTAAACGTGGCAAACCAAACAAAAAAGAGCGACCTCTTTGAAAAATGCCTCATTCAGATAATGTGGGCTCAGAATCCCATGATTTTGGGTCGGTTCTCCAAAATGACAAGACAGGAAGTAAACGGATCAAAACGTAAGCTGAGGATGTATTTTTGTTACCTCGAGGGCCCAAGAAACCTGAATGGTGCATTAAAACTGAAAAAAATATAGCTTTTCTTCTTTTTGTTTCTATTGGCATGGATCACGATTTCGGGTAACTCCTATTTTTTGTCCGTTAGGGCGTGCTCGCTTTGCGGCCTTTGAGGGCCCAAAGGCCAAAATATGAATCTGGTATTTCTTATTCAAAACATGTCGCTTTTTCTTTTTGTTTGAATTTCGATTGCCTTGAGAAATCTGGTTTATTTTAAGACTATATCAAGCTTGATTTTTTTATCGATTTGCTATCTGTGGGCCATTTTTATTGGCCTTTGGAGGCCAATAAAATCAGAATGGCGCAATTTTTCATTTTTTCTCTTTTTATATTCTTTTTGTCTCGTTGTCAGGCACATCTGGCATAAATATTGACAGACCTGTCAAACACACCCTGGGAAGAAGTTTTCGATCCCCCGGTCGTACTTTTGGGTCGGAATCGCCTTTTTCACCAACTTTTTTCGTCTGTTTTTTTTTTTGAGTGAAACAACCTCCAAGAAGTTTCATCTCTCAGTTTGAAGTGGCAATCATTGTCATCGCCAACATGAACCAAAAATGCTGAAGTGCCATTGTTTCCAAAACTTTTGATGAATTGTGAAACGGAATGATTCAAAATTGACGCCATTCAGTTTGTCAAATGGATTCACTTCTTCATTTCCTGTTCGACGTTTGCGAAATTTTTTCTCAGTCGCATCCCCGCCTCCCCCCCCCAACCACAGTGTCCGTCCATTCTGTCATAACCGCTTCAACAAGCTCGGTAAAATCCCAGAAATATTTTTCTATGATGTATTGTTCCGCCAAACCAAGATTGAAATTTTTCAAATTAGAAATTGCTTCAAGCTTCCTCAATTCGGGCGAAATTCGGTCAGGATGCATGGCCAACACAATGATAATGTGGCTTTCTCACATGACATCAGGTTGGCCATACACCACGCCTGAATTTCGCCCGAATAGAGGAAGCTTGAAGCAATTTCTAATTTGAAAAATTTCAATCTTGGTTTGGCGGAACTATACATTATTTGAAGAAATCACAAGAAAGTGTTCAACAAAGTTTTGTCAGTGATATGAGGAAGAACGCCTCTCTCGCTGTGTTGAAGAACACTGAACAGCGCACAAGTCGGTGCAAGTGACTGCGCTGATTGCGAAAGTGGCACTGAAATTTAGATTGTCCGATGAGCCAGCCGATCCATGCCGATGGTGACAGAAGCAGTGCAGGGGACGGAGTGCAACCCGGTAGTTCCGACTGGCAAGCTTAGTTTCAAGTAGATAACAAAGGACAGAAAAGTCCAGCGTCAGGCGAGCTTCAAATGTTTAATGTTTATTAATTGGCTATTTAATTTGCATTCATTTTGCTGAAAAGAAAGCCTCTGTTGGGCATCCATCCAATACAGCCAATGAAATGGAAATCGGCAACAATTTAGCCTTTTCTGAAGAAGATTTTAAAAGACAAGAAGTGGTGGGTCCTAGCCAACCGGCAACCATAATTGCCCATTGCTTATCTGCGCAGTTCCATTTGCTGTGCACTGCAATGCATGGCCTCCTGGTGACATCCAGTTTGCAGAGAACATAGATGAGTGCAGGTTTCATTGCTTTCCAATTGGTTTGGTTTTTTGTTGCTTATCTCCTCGTATTGATGAAAAATTATTAAAAAAAGTTCAACTCGCAAGCCAGATTCAAGACATTTTTCATCCGCTTGAAAATGCCCTTGAACCAGAAAACAACTAAGCTTACAAGTTACAATCCAGCACATAATTTGTGACTGGCTTGACAGATTATAAAAGTGCCCGGAAATGGAACTCAGCATAGTTTTTCACTTGCTCTTAGAATGATCCCACAAAGGTGTCCAGAATGCTGAGAAATCTCTCTCATGCGACATTCCTGAAATCGATGACCAGTGGTGTCGCAAAGCAAATTCGATTCAGAGGACTGTCAACGAAAGATAACTGCGGCAGAAACTCACTGCATGTGCAGGACGTTATAGCCTCTGGCATTTTTGGTGTCAAGCGGAACCTCAGCAGGGTTGCAAGTATCAGCAGTAATTTTGGCCCATAGGCCTACAGCCACTATCTTGACCCGGGACCCCGTCAAGGGATGGGGACAGCCATATCCAGCAGGGTTGCAAGTATCAGAAGTAATTTTGGCCCATACAGCCACTATTTTGACCCCGTCAAAGGATGGAGGACAGCCATATCACCTTTTGTTGTGCTTTTAAATGGATATCTTCTCTGTGGAAAATTTATGATTGAAGTTACGAGATGGTCACAATTTGAAGAAGGCAAAGGATTCGAGTTGCTTTGGAGATCGAAATGGAAAAAGATAACAAAAAAATAAAATATTTTTCAAAAAAAAATAATAAAAGGCAAAAACTGGTTGGAGCTGAACGAAGGAAACTTCAATTTCCACATTATCACTCGCAGTGATATTTTTGCCTGAGGTTCAATGTGATAAAAATTGTCTTGCCATTTAAGTCTCTCACAGAAAGTGGCCATTTTCTGAAACCTTTAAGTACAGAAAGTGGCAAATGTTGATTCCACATGACAACCTCATCTCTGCGATATTCAGATTGTGGTGTTTTTTAAAGGATAGAGGAACAGTTAGAATAGAGCTTCCCTCAAAAACTTCCAGCATTTTCATACCAAAATACACACTTGTGCTGCGAGATGCTGCAACTTTTTGGTTTGTCGAATGTTGATTGTTCCTGGCCAAGTGGTGTGGACGTTTGTGTTACGATTCACATGATCAATGATACAGTTCTATGATATCGAAATGCCCGTGCATCTGGTGCTCACACCACGAACACACTAAAACTTTCGAATCTTAACTTTCTAATCCATATTTTGGGAGCAACTGAGACATGACCAGTAACGAAAAGCTAATAAATTGCTGTTTGGCTCCGATGTTGTTAATTCTCATAGGAGCTCCTTACGGAAGGTTGGGCTATTCAAACGACGGAGAATTCTCTTTGACCAGGTTGACATTGGTGAAATTGTATTTGATCGAAACTCGTTTGTGTTCGGATTACCTACGACCTGCAGCAAATGAGCAGTAGCTTTGCCAGGATTTTGAAATTGGGGGGTGTGAAGATTTCCAGGGGGTCTTGTCTCGGTGAAGGATCGGGGTGCAGCCCCGACGGGGGGTCTGGGTGGCGGAGCCCCCCAATAATCGGGGTCTGGGGCAGCGCCCCAGCGGGGTTCTAAGGGGCAGAGCCCCTGGCGGGGGTGTGGGGGGCGGAGCCCCCCAGAAGCTGAGGAAATTTTGAAATTTGGGGGTTCATTGTGGGGTCAAAATTGATGTTAAAGCGGTCATATTTTGTCTGCCAGGATGAGCCAATAGCACGGGCCAGATGTGTCTTGTTGGCAGCCAACCAAACTGATTCACACACCATCCTCACTAGGGTGTCGCTGTCGTCCAATTTTTCTGGGGGGTGTACGTAATTTTCTGGGGGGGGGGGGGGGTGTTGACCCCCCCTAGGGGGGTCTGGCAAAACTACTGTGAGGAACCAAATTTTATTTAACTAAATAACTCAATTGAGTTCCAACATAGGC
>JASGXE010006741.1:0-19444 GCA_030068105.1 Sinentomon sp. SZTP_YWyxl | reverse complement strand
CGTTTTGCGCGTCAATCCATTGGCGTTGGGTTTTATTTCTAAAAATGACACGGGACTTTGTCTCATGATTTCGTGGGCGGGGAACCAGCGGTGGTTCCATTAAAAAAAAACTGGAACAGAATGTGAGCAGTCCCGAACAGATTGCAGAAGAAACGACTCAAGATAATGAAGTGCCAAGAGACGGTGGACAGGCAGAGGATGTGGATTGCTCACAGAACCCAACAAAACGAGGAGAGAAGGAGGATGCAGATATAGAGGAAGTGATAGATTGTGATGAATCATGGACGACACTGGAGGAGGTGCAGGATTGCCAGAGAGAGGTCCTCCGAGAATCCCATGATGACTCTCATGACGAGAATCCCATGATGACAATTTAGCACAAATTGTAAACATTGTGCTAAATTGAAGAAAAAAAAAGCAGTAAAAAAATGACATAAAGGTGGTACAGGAAGGTCATAATAATTGCAATGGGAAGGCTGCATCTGGTCGTGATGGCAGAAGGAAAAGGTCCCATCACAATCGTCGATCTACCCGAGGAAAGGACAGCAGCAGCACCAGGGAAAATCCTCCGAAACGAGGCAATACTCCAATGACGTCACAGGGAGAAATTGAAAACTACCTAACAGCTGCCCCTGAGGATTTTGAAGATGTTACTCCATTAGAGGCTTCACTAGATGAAGGGGTAGAAGGTTTGTGCAGCCCAAAGAGGACGCAAGAGGACGAAATGTCAAGGATGGTACAAGAAGTGGAGTTGTCAATGTTCGAAAGGAGCCTGCTTGAGGAGCAGCGGAGGACAAAGAGATTGGAGAACATTGAGGATGCAAACCCCAAAGTTAACCAAGAGGAGCTGTCAGAGTAAGACAGAAATTTCTTCTGGTCCTCAGTCATGCCAAGATCATCCGACGGAGGGAGGTGCTGACAATGAGAAAGGAAGCCAGAACCTCAAGAAACCCAAGGGTGTAATTCTGATAGCTGACTCAAATGGAAAGAGGTTGACGACCAGGGCGAAGGGAATGCCAATCGAAGGAGAAATCGCATGGAGGGGTCTTGGAGGTTTGAAAATTTCAGGTGGTCTGCAAGTGCTGAAACAAGAGGTTGGTTGAATAAGCCGTCGATATGAAGAGATCACGAACTACTGGGCATTTCCACAAAAAAGTCAACCCGAGCAGTAAAATTTAAATGAAGCAGATTCTAGGAAACCATCATATCGTTGGAAAGCTTAGACTCTCTACTACAAGGTTCTGATATCAGATTTTTATTTTTCAACCATAGGAAATTTTTACAGCTATTGTTTTGACGTGATCTATGCTTATGAAATTGCCTGGCAGAAAAGGCCGGTTTTGAAAGGTGTAATTCGAGAACTTTGAAACGTGGCACAGTGCCAAAATTCAACAGGTGGTTCATGAAGTGGTTGATATTTGATGTCCAGTTGCCAATATCTGTGATTTTTGATTTTGGATCCAGCCATTAAGGGAATGACAAAGTATCGTGCAAAAATGTCCGAGGCTCAGCAAAGATTGTGACCAGAGAGAGGGACAAATTGAGACACAGAGAAGTGAGAAAAAGCTATACCAAGTCAAGAATACGGGAGGAAAATTTGTCATCAAGGCTCAGAATGCAGAAATAACGGCAGAAAAAGAAGGCAGCTGCAGATACAGAAGATGATCAAGAAGTCATCACTCCAACAAAAGCGTTTCCCACCAGGCAATCATGCAGCAAAGCTATTAACCGTGTTCGCAGAAGGCTGCCAAGGAGTCCAAACAAGTGCAAGGCTGTCGTGAGAAAGCTCTCTATGGAATTTGGATTAGAACTGGAAATCAATACAAGGGCTCCAACCAGATCAAACTTGGAGCACAAGGTGATAGATTTTTTTCAGAGGGATGATATTTCTCGTGAAGTACCAGGAATGAAGAATTCAATGATTGTTCGTGAGAACGGGAAGAAAACCACCAAACGCAAACGATACATGGTGATGACATTACTTGAAGCTCATCAGCTGTTCTTGCAAGAATGTAAGACACCAGAGTTTCAGATTGGCAAATCCAAGTTTGCTATGCTACGCCCAGCCCATGTCAAGTTGTCATCAGAAACTCCAGAGAATGTCTGCGTCTGCCAGTATCATGCAAATGCTGCTTTGCTGCTTGATGGCTTGAAAGCAACTGGATTTCCGACTAGACTTGGTGATTTCATAGCATCCATTGTGTGTGACAGGTGGAATGCAAAGTGCATGTTTCGTGAATGCATGAATTGCAGCAGCAAGCTTGAATCAATGATAGATACATGATGTCGATGATGACATGTGCTCCGAGTCAACATGGTCAGCGGCGCAAATCCCTCTTGAGATCTGGGGGGGGTTAGTTGCCTCGGTGGGCCCTTTCTCATGAAAATTGGGGCCCATTTGATGAAGCCCGCCGCAGGCGCAACGGGGTCTGGGGCAGCGCCCCAGCGGGGATCCAAGGGGCAGAGCCCCTGGCAGGGGGTCTGGGGGACGGAGTCCCCCAGAAGCTGAAGAAATTTTGAAATTCGAGTGTTCATTTGGGGTCCAAAATTGATGTTTCTTTCAAATTTTTGGGACCCAAATGAGCCTCGAAATGATGGGCGCACTTTTATGGTTTTGCAAATTTGAGGCCCATTCGCAACAGGCCTGCACGAAAGCCTGAATTTCCAAATGTGTGTGTGCAAGACGTTTTCTGAAATTCACGAAAGCAGATGCGAAAACAAAAGCCATAAAATTATGGTGTGTCTCCAACAACATTTCAGGGATGTCTCCAACAAAAGAAGGTCAAGAGGAGCAGTTAAAGTGAAACAAAACTGTGAAACAAAGTCGGGGGCACGCGGGGTCTGGGGCGGAGTTCTTGGCTCAAGTGGGATGCCAAGGGACAGAGCCTTGTAGAGTTGCAGAGCCGAGCAGGGTGTCTGGGAGTACTACAGAAGTGTGATAACTTTAAGGAATTTCAACGTGCATTTTGGGCCGGATTTTGGCTATTTTGGGCACCATTATGGCCAGGGCTGGGTGGTCATCATTAAAATTTGTGCAAATAATGCTGCTTCTATTCTCTCGTATACATATGTAGATTCAGGCTGCTGCCATTGCAGGTGCTTTGGCGTTCATTTTTTTTTTTTTTCCACTGGACGGACTTGTTTTTTGGAAATGAGAGTTTTTCAGAGTGGCTGAAGGCCATGATCTGGATTCATTCCCTTGCTTTTTCGGGGCACAAGAGCGGTTTTTTCGGGTCGGCGGCAGGGGCGGTCTGTGGGGTTGGCAAGAGAGGGCCCAACCTCCCATAATTTCACCCATTCATATTGTTCGTTACGATATCATTAAAATGCGGTCAAATGATGACTTTACTTTTCACCTTTTAGGGATGAGGCTGGTGTTGTAGGCATTTATTTTTTCTTTTCCATTAAAATCTGCTGTGCATTTTTTTTTGAAATGAAGTTTTCTGAAAGCTGGAGCTGGATTGATTCCCTTGCGGTCTAGGGGGCCCCAGAGGGGATTAATTTGTGCTCGACGCATGGGCCCATTCTGGGGTTGCAAGAGGGCCCAAATCTACCAGAATTCCATCAATAAAATGTACTCGTTGTCATTGTCTTCCCTACCACGGCGTTACCATAGCAGGTGGTTGGCACTCTCTTTTACTTTCCCACAAGTCTGTTGTGTTTTGTTTTTTTTTTTTTTGGTTATGAGGTTTTTGTATTGAAAGCTGGAGCGGGATTGATTCCCTGGTGTTCTAAGGGCCCCAGAAAGCTAGCTGGATTGATTCCCTGGCGTTTTAAGGGCCCCAGAGGGGTTAATAAAGGGCTGAGGCAGGGGCCCTCTGTGGGGTTGGCAGAGGACCCAAATCCACTAGAATTCCATAAATAAAATTTTTCGCTATCATAGCATTACCACAGCGTTACCATAGCAGGTAGTTGGCACTCACTTTTACTTTCCTTTTTTGTCTTGTATTTGTTGAAGTTTTTTTGGAATGAGGTTTTTGTAAAAAAGCTGGAGCTGGGTTGATTCCCTGGCGTTCTAAGGGCCCCAGAGGGGGAAAATAAGGGCTGGGGCAGGGGCCCTCTGTGGGGTTGGCAAAAGGGCCCCACCCCCTCCAGAATTCCACTCACCGAATTCTGGGGGGTGCACCCCCCCAACCCCCCCGTGATTTGCGCCCATGAACATGGTGCCAGTGGGATGTTGATGAGAAACTTGAACGGGTTAGTTTTCATGCTCAACTCTCATTGATCTCCAGCATGAAATCATATTGTTCTGCTGCACAATTAGGCCAAAAAGAATCGATAGGCAGCAATGGTTTTAACTCAACAGATACCTAGCTTTATGTCAGGGCTTGTGGCATAAGCCATTTTTTGGTTTTGATGACTTGTGTTCGTCAATCTGATAGCAAATAAAATTACAGTGAGCAAATTTGATTTTTTGTCTTTTTCAGGTAAGCAAGATACAACGAGAAGGGACCATACAAGATGCATTGGTTTGCCTTCAAGATATGATTCCAGGTTTCCTCCGTCACTGTTATGTAAAAGATCAGCAGTTCCTGTTTTATCACAACCTTCAAACTGCCCGCGATGCAAACACCGCTTTGTACCAAATTGATTTCAGCGAGAACTATTCAATTTCTTACCAGGATGCAATTCAATCAGTGCACTTCTCACAAACACAGGCCACAATTTTCACAGCCGTTGCATGGGTGGCAGACACAAAAGTCTCCTATGCTCTTATCTCAGACTACCTTTCCCATGACAAATATGCAGTTGCAAAATTATTTAACAAAGTGATTCTGGAAGATTTGAAGGAGAAGTTTCCAGAATTGGAGGTGATTGAGATTATGTCAGATGGGGCTGCCCAGCACTTCAAGCAAAAATTTACCCTTTTTAACATGACATTTAGTTCAGCTGATTTTGGACTAAAATGTAACTGGAACTTTTCAGCAACATCGCATGGCAAAGGGCCAGTCGACGGAATTGGTGGATTGGTAAAGCATAGAGTCTGGGTTAATGTAAAAGCAAGGAAAATCGTTCTAAGAACTGTAAACGACTTCTTCTGTGCCGCACAAGTAACATCAATGTGATGTTTGTGTCATCAAATGGTTGGCAGATAAAACATTTCTCGATGACAGATGGTCCAAAATTCAACCAATCCCTCAAACCCACCAAATGCACTGTGCCCGCACATTGGAGGAAGGTGTCATTGAAGTCAGATTTATATCTGATTCCGATGAAAATAGTTTTCACTACAATTTTCGAACAGGAGATAAAGCTCCAAAACTGCAGAGAAAGGCCCCTGTGGAAGATTCTGCCACACTTGCTCGCATTGGTTTTGGCGATTGGGTTTTGGTACCCTTTCCCATTGAGAATCGACCTGGAGTTGCTCGATATTTCACTGGTCAAGTCATTAACATATCCGAAAGTGTAGGAGAATGCAAGGTGAAGTTCACTGAGAAGTGTGGGAAGCAGCTCTTCAAGTGGCCTGCAAACGAAGACATAAGCTCTGTTGTTGAAAACCATTGCTGCCAAGCTGAAGGAACCATCAATGAACAATCGATTTCAAATGGTCTTCTCAACAATTTGGACAATTTTCCAATGGGGTGAAAAAATCCTTTGTCATTGACTCATTGAGCTTTTCTTTTTAATTGGACACATAATTTTAGGACTCCATTCAACGGATTTCATGCAGTGCAGACAATCACTTGAATATTTTTTTCAGCTTGTGGTTTTCATTAAAAAGGACATTATAATACCTAATAGGGGTGTGCGAATCCTGGATTCGGATTCGAGCTCCAATCCGAATCCGAATCCAGGATTCGGATTCGAAAATTTGGGATTCGAAATTCGAATCCGGATTCGAGTGGGATTCGGATTCGAGGTTGTCAGGATTCGACAGGATTCGGATTCGAGCAACTCAGGATTCGGATTCGACAAAAGGATTCGAAAATCGGTTCGAATCCAACAAATTTTTTGGGAAAAAAACACCGAAGAAAAAAAAAAAAAACTGCCGCGCACAAAAAAAAAAAAAAAAAAAATCGCGGCCGCGATCGCGTTTTCCCGTTTTGGAAAACAAGCGAATGCGCCGTCGGCCATCTTTGAATTTCAAAATGGCCGCCGCCGTCTCGGGCTCGTGACGTGTGTGCGTTCGCGATCTTTTCTTGGTGTTTTGTTGTGAAATTGTGGTCTGTTTCGTTGTTTTTGAGTTTTCTTTTCCCATGGGTAACTTCTTGCAGCACATTCAAGAGAACAGACAGGAAAGTGTTGGATAATGTGGTATTCAAGGCCACGAAAACTGCAACTTTATAACTTGGTCACTGGGAACCTGTTCTTTTTGGGCTTTTGCAATGATCATCACTGCTCTGGCAATTGTTGTAGGGCTTGGGCTGTTTTGGGTTGGAAAAACAAGCAAATGGCTGCTGGCAGTGTGATGGGACTGCCAGCCTGCTTGCTGGTGGTGCATTGGGGATTTTTGGAATATGGCAGAAACCCTATCTTGCTGGTGCTGGTGGGCAGTTACTCAATTAAGCAAGGAATGTGCTCGCTTCCAGGAGGGACTCGCACCTATCTAGGTTTCTCCACACCACACACATACCAGCCGTGTTAATTTCCCAGAAAAAAATTGTTTCCGACGGGATATCTTTCCTTTGACAACTCAGGTTTTGGCTGTTGACATCTTTCTGGTGGCTTGGTATTGGTCCAGCCACTTGAAAGATGTCAACAACCAAAAACTGAGTTGTCATCTGTCAAAGGAAAGATATCCCGTTGGAAACATTTTCTTTCTTCTGGAAATTGTTGCTATGGGAATGCTTGCTTGAAATTATTGGGAATGCTTGCTTACCCAATAAATAGTATTGGATAAGCAAAAACTATGTTGGGGGCCACAGGCAGTAAAAGCCATTGGACGTGGTAAACCCCGGTCAGGCATGCATCATTTTTTGCCTCGGCAATTACCACAACAACAATTAAGTCGTCGTGTTCTCTCACCGAGGCAGCATGCATCTTTTCGGCCAGCGAGGTGAACGGATCGGACAATCAAACATAGGTACGGCGCATAGAAACCCAAGGAGGGTGCAGTCAAAATGGCCGTAACAGAGGAAGAAAATAAAAAATTAAATAAATGAAACAATAATTTAACAACAGCAACAACCAAACCATGAAACCAACCAGGTCATTGTCAGAGATGCAAACGAAGAATCAGTGAAGATGGTATCTCGCCAGCAGCATGGTCCAAATTGTGAACGTAGTTCCGCACCATGATGAAAGAGCAGCCGGGTATCCGTCAGAGAAGAGGCAAAAACAGCGAAGGTGATATCTTGCCAACAGCATCTTGCCAAAAGCAAGCATTACGCACAAAACGCAGGTACCAATACCAAAAGGATCTGGTGGATTTGACTTCCAACACACTGCATTCGTCAAGAGGAGGGTGTTCTCAGTTTAAAGTTTTCAAAACAAGAGCTGATTTCCAATTTCGACTCGCAATCTTGTATTATCTGCATCACATTGACGACGTGACATTAGCGACCCGACCGACAACTGCTGTCATCAGGTGCAGTAGACACCGTCTGCTGGTAACAAGCAGCGACCAACGCAGTCTGCTGAATCAGCGACTAATACCTGCCGGCTGCTGAATCAGTGACGGACACTAGATGCAGTGTCAGGCCAACATCGGCTCCTGAAAAGTGTCCCGATACCTGAATACCAGCTGCTGATTGCTGACATAGCGGCCAACAGAAGTGTCATTAGACTATCAGGTATCAGCGACTGACACCACAGGATGCCCGCTGTCCTAATATCAGTGAGAGACACTACCTATCTGCTTCGGCGCCGAACAGCAGCGACTGCTGAATCAGCAAACTGACTCTGGCTGCTGAATCAGCGATACCGAGTACCGACACCAGCTGCGGACATCAATGAGCGAAACTGGCTGCTGACAGCTTGACCGACACCAACTACTGAATCAGTGACTGAAACTGGCTGCAGAGTCAGCGACCGACACCGGCTGTTAGGTAAATCAGCGACAGACACCCACTTCTGAATCAGCGACTGCCGACTGGCATCGGCTGCAGAATCAGCAACCACCATCGGCTGCTGAATCAGCGACCTTCACCCGTTGCTGAATCGGTGACCAATATCGGCTGGTTGCCGACACGGA
The DNA here is from genome assembly GCA_030068105.1 of Sinentomon sp. SZTP_YWyxl. Classification (NCBI taxonomy): domain Eukaryota; kingdom Metazoa; phylum Arthropoda; class Protura; order Sinentomata; family Sinentomidae; genus Sinentomon; species Sinentomon sp. SZTP_YWyxl. The sequence continues at coordinate 11,310 of JASGXE010006741.1, read as the reverse complement.
CCGACACCGGCTACTGACACCGACGACATCGGCTGCTGACACCGAAGGCATCGGCTGCTGATATCGACCGACACTGGCTGCTGAATAACCTGCTTACAGACCCGGCTTCTGAATCAGTGACCAACACAAGCTGCTGGCAGCGACCGATACCGGCTAATGACAACTACCGACACCGGCCGATCAAAGAATTAATCCAAAAAAGGGTTTCCCCATGTTAGAAGCAGACGCTCAAATCTAAGCCTGTGCTGATGCTCCATTTGGTTGATTTTCATATTCCCTTAGAAAATGGATGCAGCATTGTTCCAAATAGCCTATGTCACCAGACCAAAGACTTAGCACCCTACGTGAAATGTATTCTTTATACACTAATTACAAGAGGAAATGGTTACTTGAGGTAAGTAGGAGGTACCACCTGCTTTATTCCATGATTGCCAGAGAAAGATGACTATGTACCTACTTTATTCTATGATTTCCAGACGAGACTACAATGATTTTCCTGTTCTCAGATTTCCAGTGTGTGTGGAACAACAAAGAGAAAAGCAAAATAATTGGTCTATTGAGTGACAAGAAGGTAGGCACCTGCGTCAGGTCATTTTCAGAAAATTGTTCGACTTCCTGTTTGAATTCGTCGATACGTATTCGAGTTTTTCAGGCAAGTATTCGACTCGATTCGATTTCAATTTTCTACGTCCTCTATTCGATATTTGATTCGAGGCAAAAAACCACTGATCGCAGAGCCCTGTGGCCCTGTGTCGCCTGTCAGACCTGAATTTGAAGCCAGTTCATGCTCTGACATATCGATTGAACAGTGACGCGGAGCAGCATGTGAGCAAATTTATGCGGGATGGGGATGCCACAAAGTGATGGCTGTGGAACTTGCAACATGCGTGAGGCCTTTTTGCTATCCGGTACACTCCTACTACCTAGATCTACCTACCTTACCTGCCAGGAAGGTAGGTACCTAGAATCTGCATAATATGGTACCTGCATAAAATGGGAGAAAAATGTTCAACGTGGCACCGCAGAAATCCTACCATGAATCCCATAGGTAACACTGCCACTCAAACATTATTTTTTCATTCAACAGTCGCATTGATAATCATGATTTGAAAATTATATAGAAAATGGTGCAAATAAATTTGTGCACTCCGCAGAAAAGTACTCTTGGCATTTACCCCTATTCTGGGATTCGAGGAGGATTCGGATTCGAGCCCATTTGGATTCGAGTGGATTCGGATTCGAGAATTTTTTTTGGGATTCGGATTCGATTTTCCCACCGGGATTCGGATTCGGCTCGGATTCGAGCTTCTGGAAAAATGAGAGATTCGGATTCGAGATTTTTGGATTCGAAAGGATTCGCACATCCCTAATACCTAATTATTATGATTTCTTGATGGAATTTTCATCCTCCAGGTCAGTTCAAGTCATAAACTTGAAAGTACCAGACCCAAGTGGGCTCAACATATTTGTTGATAAATGCTCTTGCCTCTTCATGCATGTAAGGATTGGAGATGATAAATAAGTTTGATACAGTTACGTCTGTTACACACGCTCGGTTACGTCTGTTACAGATTGGCCCAGCGGCCAATCCCAAACAAGGAAAGTTGGAAAAATACTGTTCCTTGTATTGAAATAACCATGATTCAGCAATTTACTGATGCATATTGTTGGTCAAAAAGTACACTACTTTGATTGATTTTTGAGATTATTTACATAGCCTAAGAAATTATGTCCTTGCGAAGTTACGTCTGTTACAGACTTTCGAATTCAGATCAACTGCTGATGGATCTCAGGCTTGGAAAAATCAAGTTGGTGAAAACAACCATGTTCCATGTGCATGTTAACTGACCTGAAGTGTTTGACTTTGTTTCATTTTGAACCAACCATTTAATTGAACAGACGTGCCAGATTTATGTGCAAATGTTACGTCTGTTACAATGGAAATGCCCTACTGTCTTTTTACTTTGAAGGAAGCAGGTAGGTAGTTTCCACGAACTGTCTGGTAGTTTTCTGAAGGAAGTAGGTAGTTTTCACGAACTGTCAACGCTTAAAAGGAAGTGCCTTCATAAAAGAAGTTACTTTTTTCTATAAAAATGTGGAATTAATCCTTAGGCACACTTCAGTGAAATTGAGTACCTACCGACAAGTGCTAGAATTTAAAGATATTTGGGCATCATTTTCAAAATGGAGAAAAAACCATAATGTGTTCAAAATGAGTCATGAATTGTTCTGTGTAAAATGCTTGAGATAATTGGACAAAAGCATTGTGCTTGCCAGCTGTCATCAACACCACAGTGCGAAACCCAAAAAATTTGGCCACATCTTCCATTCAAGTGATCTTTCACTGCGTGGCATATAGGTGGCATTTATCCTCAGAGTCCAGCTACGATTGCTGCCATTCGCAATGTGAGGTGTACGAAAATGCTGTAACACCTGGGTTAACGTATACCATTTTTGTTATGTAGCAATGCCTTCTCAAGTGACACACGTGCCTTTTGGACACATTTCAAATGTTTGTCCAACTCAGAATCATGGAAGGAACATATCTACCTACTTGTGGGTTAGCAGAAAATGAGATTTGGTATTGCTTTGACATGTTTTTTCGCAACTTCGTTGGAACCAACCTTTGAACCCCTCATGATTCCCAGATGGTTGAAACACTTGCAGTTTTAATGATGATCACTTTTAAAAGGTTGTGGATGCTCAACTCAGAACATGCTGTTCTATTTGACACTGGGCAAAGTTTCTGAAGTTTTTTCCCAGTTTCCAATGATGAGAAATCAGCTCCGCGGTAAATGTGAAATTCTCAAAATGTCGCATCGCAATTTTTGCCTGGAGTCATCTCTCCATGATAAGTCCATCCTGGTCATTGATTTCAGATGTGTTCCAAAAAGCGAGTGGCTACCCAATGCTGAAATACTTATTCCAGGTTGAGAACACAGTGGAATCTCGGAACGGACTGAAACGCTGAACCTGCTTGTCCTGCTGGGAAGATCTTGAAGGGTTAGGTTAGTTTAGGTTAGGATAACCCAATCTAACAATAACCCTGACCCATTTGATCATTACCAGCAAGACAAGCAGGTTTCCAGCAGACCAAGCAGATTCAGCGTTTTAGTCACACCCTGGAATCTCTGCGGAAAATGCAAGAGGGAAAACGATGCTTGTTTTCGGAAAATGCAATGAGGGAAAATGATGTTTGTTTTCGGAAAATGCAATGAGGGAAAATGATGTTTGTTTTCGGAAAATGCAATGAGGGAAATGATGTTTGTTTTCGGAAAATGCAATGAGGGAAAATGATGTTTGTTTTCGGAAAATGCAATGAGGGAAAATGATGTTTGTTTTCCTGAGTCCAACATTTGAAATCCGATGTTCGTGGTTGTGTAATGGAGTCCTGCACGGGTAGAGTTTTCAATACCCATACCCAACCCATACCCGTGAAGGTGATACCCGTAGGGTGAAATGCCCTAATACTGACACCCCATTTTATTTTTCGTGGGAAAAATTTAATAAAATCGGTTCTATTCAAGCTAGAGAGCTGATTTTTTTTTTTGGCTGATAGATATTTTTCTCACGCAACTGGTGGTGTGATTTATAATTCTCTGGCATTGATAGTTTTCATGCAAAAGCCAAATAACTGCCAAATTTTGATTTTCCCCTAATACTGACACTTTTTGCCCTAAAACAGACATTTTTATCCCTAATACTGACATCCCATTCCTATTACTGACAGCTTCATAGTCCTATACTGACACCCCATTTTCTTTCAGAAAATGAGTGTCAATGACACCCAAATACAGGGATTCCCAAAAGTCACTGACAACCTCGGAAAAGTGCATTGCAGTTTTTATGCTTCCCTGTAAGCTTGGAGTGGAGTTGTTCCAATTCGAGTGGATAACGCCTGCAGCAGGCAGGCTGCCCAATCTGAACATGAAATCTGTAGAAAGATCCCGACAAGAGAAGATTGAAAACTGGCAAATAGCAGGGTTTGTCAAGTGGTTTTTCAGAAACCCTATAAAATTCAAGCCCATCAGGCAAGGCCAGTCCTTCCATCCAAGCATGAAAGGGATGACCCTGGAAGGTTGACCTGCCCAGGGTCACAGAATGAACAAATACCTGAAGAGGACAATCACCATATCAGACATGAGATTAATGAACGCTGATTATGTTTGGCAAGATGCAGCAAGACAAGCGATGCTCAGTCTTTTTTTTTTCTCCCACACAAAACAAACATTGAAAAAATGATCAAAAGCACATTCAGCACACTCCCCATAAGGCCTGATCCGGTGCATCAGGATGTGATACTGAACTGCTCAACAGGACTGGTGTGGGTACCTCTGGTTCAGAGGGCAAAAAATTTCATTTGCCAAACAAAATTTGCTGAAACGGAAACGTTTATCTCGGGTGTACACACAACATAGGTACTTTGGCAAACTTTTTCTCTTTAAAGAATGTTGAAAGGAAAGAGAAAAAGCTTGCCAAATCTCAAAGCTTCAACTTGACAACTCACACGAGTTGGGGGCGATGGCCACAGGATGAAAAGGGTGGTCCCTGAAAACCGGACAGCCGGACAGGACTGCCGGACAGGCAGAAAGGACCGACCCGGACAGGTTAGGTTAGGTTAGATTAGGTCAGGATAGACTATCCTAACCTAATCTAACCTAACCTAACCCGTCCGGGTCGGTCCGGCAGTCCGGTTTTCAGGGACCACCCGGAAAAATTCAGCAATTTTTATTTCACAGCTTTTTGCTTATTTATTTTCTTTGTTAAACTTTTTATCATATGCACCAAATCACAGTGAAGACAAAGCGATGATAGATGAAATATTGCAGCCACCAGAAAAGCAATTCATTGAGCTGCTTCTTTTAAGCCAGATGCTTTAGATTTTTTGATTTTTTTGTCATCACTGGAAAATTGCCAATTTTTGCACGTGGTTATGTTTGATTGTCTTGCTGTTTTTTTACACTTGCTTTTTTATCTTATTTTTGACATTGAAAAAAAAAATAAGATTGGCACCTGCTTGATTGTCATTTGTCAAGTTTTTCGCATATTCACGGACTGTTCTCCTTTGCCCAATTTGGCAACCGAAGCACTGTGTGCAATTGAAGAAAGTCCTTCCAAACAAAACTTGCTGACTAAAAATGTTTTGACATGGTGCCTGGTATACCGATTGTATTTGCGTCGGTCCATTGGCTTTTGTTTTTGTGACTCCGGCTTTATGTCCTTTGATTTGATCGGCGGGGGATCAGTGCTGGTCCCAGTAAAAAAAGCTTATAATTTTGAAAACAAAGATGGGTGAAAAAACTTCAAGTGCAAAAAATGCTTCTGAACTTGTCTGATTCTTGAGTTTTGTTCGACCGTATTGAGTTCCAATCATGAGTTTCGGCATACGAGAAATCTTCAAATCATGAAAAAAAAAAACCAACTGAAATCAAATTATCATTTTCATTCAACCATGTCTAGTTTTAAAACATCATTTGGAACTGGTGTCAGTGTTTGGAAACATGCACAAATATACAATCTGACACAGTGTCGGTGTTAAGACAAGTTGCAAAATCTTACTGACCCCCATGTCAGTAATAGGGAAAACCAACATTTTGGGCTTCCTATACCTGACACCTCATTAACTTGACCAAAAAATGTGCAATTCGGATTTTGTTTACATGCATCTTGTCAGTCGCAGTTTCAGGAATCCAAACATGCAATTGCATTTCAGATATTCCAAATATTTTCCAAGAAAATGCTCCATTCGTCTGGTCACCAAAAATTCAAAATGAGCTAAAAAAGGCTGTTTTTGGTGTTTTCTGTGTTTGAACCTTCATAACTTCACACCTGGTGATCCAAATGAGTTGAAATTTTGACAGAATATGGGCAATAGAATGCCAATTATGCGCCAATTGTCAGATTTAGAATCTCCTTCAACAGACAGAGAAATCGTGAATTTTCCTTGGGGGTGTCAGTTAGGGCTGTGCGAATCGGCATTCGAATCGAATCCCTCGAATCGAATCCATGTTGTTCGAATCTCGAATCGAATCCGAATCCATTGCCCAGTTTCGAATCGAATTATTTCGAATCGAATCGTCCAAGATTCGAGATTTTCGAATCGAATCTTCGAATCGAATCAGGAATTGCACAGTCCTACGACTACTGGCTTTCTTCGAAGTAGTTGCAATTCCTAATTCTCACTCACAGAATGGATGTTGGCTGTTACCATTCGCATTTTGGTGCCGCAGGCAGAAGTTTTTAATTTTTTCGAATCCCACAAAATTCTCGAATCGAATCCTCTCAAATCGAATCCCAAAAGTTCGAATCTCGAATCATCTTCGAATCTCGTTTTTCCTTCGAATCGAAGCTCATCTCGAATCTTCGAATCGAATCGCACAGCCCTTGTGTCAGTATTTGGGCGGGTGTCAGTATTTGGGCCAGTGTTGCCTGATGATTTTTTGAAAACCCGCAAGATTTTTGTGAAAAACCCGCGGAAAAACCGCAAGAAATTTAAGAAAATGGCCAAAAAATCGCGGGTTTCAAAAACACAGTTGCGGGAAATCTGACATTCCACCCAATTTCTGAAATGACAGGTTCGTGAGTCGTGACAACAGAACCGACACCGAACATTGTGGGCAAAGGAACCTCTGGACATTGTTGTGGTGAAATGAAATAAATTTCCTCAAATTCAAAAAAAAAAAAAAAAATTCCACAAAAAATTGCCAAAGTTTCAAAAAATCAAAAGATTTCTCCAACCACATTGATTGACACCCATACCGCAAAAAAAATTTTCCACCTCTGCCCATAAAATATTTTCTCGTTGTTTGGAAATCTGTGCATGACATCTTTGCAGTTGGTGTTTATTGCATGCAAAAAATCAGCGAGAGTCATGTCGAATTTCACAAAGCAAGTCAATTTTTGGCGGTCAATGTTGGCGGTCAATGCTGCTTTTTTCTGCCGTTGTTCAAATGAAATGCGATTTGTGGAATGCGATTCGCGAACAACGAATGAATGATAAAAGAATTTGTCATTCGAATCCAACCAAAAAATCCTATGAAAAAAAAAACAGAAAAACTCCACCAAAAACCAGAAATCGCAAAAACATCAAATTTCTGCCGAAAAAACAACCTGAAAATCGCGAACTGCGGAGCCGAACGCTTTATTTTAAATGAGAAAATGGTTCAGGGGAGAACGAATGGAAACGCAGCGGAATTGGCCTATATTCAGAAGTTGTGCATAAATATAAGTGATAAAACGTCACCCAGCGTCGCTGCTGCTGTGGCCGAGTGGTCTAAGACGGCGGATTAATGTGCTTGCACCCCAGCATAAAGTTTTGGGGTCCCGGGTTCGAATCCCACCAATTCCAAAATTTTTCAAAGTGGCCCTGGAATTTTTTTCGATCAAAATTCTTTCTTTATTGATGACCTCGGGTCACGCAAAGACCAGGTTAGGTCTGGTAAAGTGAGTTCAAATGAGTTGCCGCGTTTAAAATGCAATTTCAAAACACCTGCCCAGAACTGTTACATCATTTACAAAATTGCGAGCCGAACCAGCAAAAAAACCGCAAACCGCGAAACCCAAAATTTTCTCGCGGGGAAGCTCAAAAACGAGCGGAAATTGTCGTTGGTCAAATGCGACTTGTGAATCATCATGAATGAATGAAAAGAATTTGTCATGAATCCAAAATCAACTCAGTCCTCGCAAAATGTGATGATGTTCCAAAACAAGAAAAAATCGAAAAATCCACCAAAAACTGGCAAAAACCAGAAACCAAGAACAAAAAAAAATCTGCTGGAAAAACAAGCGGAAAAACCGCGGACTGCGGAGCCGAACCCGCGAAAAAACCGCAACCCGCGAAACCCAAAATTTTCCCGCGGGAAAGCTCAAAAACCAGCGGAATTTCGCGCGAAAACCCGCGATCTGGCAACACTGATTAGGGCACTTCACCCTACCCACCCATACCCATATTTTTTGATTTTTTTACCCGTACCGGTACGGGCCCGTGACCGCGATACCCAAACCCAACCCATGAGTACGAAACCCGTACCCACCCATACCCGTGAAAATTTCATACCCGTACACCAACCCATACCCACGAGACCTGGATGCTGATGATTGGGAGAAATACCGACTATTCGTGCAAATGCTGCTGTCTGAAAAGATGCTGAAGATCCTGCAATGTCGCGAAAAGATGTTAATTCTCACGTGCATCACAAGTGGGACGTGCACGACAACCGGACGGACGCGCTCGGAATTTGGTTTTCGGCACGATGTCCCGAATCCCGGAAAAAATGCCAACACAACAACATCAACAACATTTTGGGTTCTCGGCACTTTTCAGATCGCAAAACTCCACTTCCAGATCAAAAAAACAAGATCCGCCATTTCTGTAAAAAAAATAAATAACAAGAAAAAACGAACACGTCAAACACGTGGCGAACTGGTGATGAAATCGCACTCTGACGGAGAAAGCCATAACTTTTGAAATACCAACTGAACGAAACTTCATGAAACAAAAACGGGATGGCAGCCGCATCCTTCATATCCGTTTCCCATTCACCAATCCCAGAACGTAGGTGCCAGGTCGAAGCCTCAAAAATTCCTCGAGAAGCGGCAGTTCGCGTGTCTGATTTTTGCCGACAGTCGATATTCATTCGAAACCGAACTCAGACCGAACTTCAACCGAAGACCGACCGAACTTCGAACGAAATCGCGAAACTCGAGGTGCCTTTTTGACAAAAGTTCAACACACAACAATTCTGCAGCGTTGCATGGCTTGTTGATTCCGCTGAAATTCTTCCAAAACATTTCTGCTTGCCGAGACCTCGGGACAAAGTCGCCGAATAATGACTTTCATGTCTCTGCGCAGATTTCTATTTTATTGCAGATTGTGAGCGGAGCTCTGACAATTCCGAAAATTGCACCAATGAAAATGCCAGATGAGGTTTGTTTGTGATGCGCGGGAATGCAATCGGGCGGAAAAAATTGGGTGGGCATTGTGTGGCGTGAGCTTCTTATACAATTTTAAAAACGGCTGTTCAGCACGGATCGCGCAAAGTTCACAAAATAAAGGAAACTTTTAATGACCGCACATTTTCATTGACAGGCGAGGACGGGCCTCGCCAATTTCTGCCACTGACCTCAAGTTCTACGCCAGCCCAAAAAATTTCGAATCGTTTTTCATTGGTTTTATTTTCGAAAACTTGTCGAAGCTCTGCTTCGACAAGAAAACTGTCGAAGACTGTGCTTTGCACAGACGCATCAACACAAAAGAAGCATCTCTGAACTTTGCTTTTGGCAGCGCTTGAATGAGAAAAATGGGTCCCGAAAGCGAAATTCAACACAAAGGGTCGATTTTTTAAACGAAGCCCATCTTTTTGGCCGCGGATTATTTTCTTTTTAAATGCAATTTTGTACACAAAAAGAAAAGAATCCGCGGCCCAAAAGATGGGCTTCGTTTAAAAAAGCGGCCCAAAGTGTCGATCGCAAAGCTTTTGGCCAAATTCATGGGATTGACATTTCTCACAAAAAGGCGCCTTCGATCGAACGAAACCGAAATCGAAGTTGACTCACCATTATCTTTGATCCTTTTGACCACCGTCCTTGATAGAGTCAAAAGGATCAAAGATAATTGTGAGTCAACTTCGAAACACACCACGTCCAAAGTCCATGTACGATCAATTGGAAACCGAAATCGAACGAGTTGATTCGAAATTGGCTTCTCTCTCACAAAAAATGTTTGCGTTCGACGCGTTTTTTTTTGTTTTGTTTGTTTTTTTCGGGCGTCCCGGCGCAATTTTTTTTGTGCCCAGAAAATCTTTACCCATTTACCCAGGCCGTTCTTTCCTCCAATACCCATACCCAACCCGTACCCGTGAGTCCTTACCCGTGCCCAACCCGCACCCGCACAGGATTGCTCCGTACCCGTCCATACCCACCCGTCATCCTTAAAAGCTTACCCATACCTGCGGGTACCCGCGGGTACCCGTGGGTAAGTACCCGCGGTTGCAGGACTCTATTGTGTAATAATAATGGGCACACCGTCAGTGAGGATTCATCGAGGGTCTCGAGGTGAAGCCAAAATAACACCAGCTGAGGTCTGGGTGTGGATGAGGAAGGATCTCCAATTCTCCAGACTCCCAGATCTTTCAACAGCTTCAAAATGTTGCCCAATGTTGGCTGATAATTGTTCCTCCACCTTCGTTCCATATTGGGCAGATATTGGTTTGATGACGGCCGAATGTTGGAGATATTGGCATGATCAATGTGCCAATATTGGGCCAATATGGTTGTTAGATATCGGCCGATATGGAACAAATATGCACGTTTCTGTATTGGCCAATATCGGTTGCCAATATTGGGCCAAGCTCCAATCTTTACTTTGCCAATATTGGCCCAATATCTTGTGCTGCTTGGCTTCTCGCACAAAAGTAGTTTCTTGTCCACCTGCCGGGTTCCCTTTGTTCTTTTAAATGTTAAAAAAAACATTTTCTCGGCAAAAATCCGTCCGCAGAGATGGCTATAGAATCGGAGCTGAGCGTTGAGGTTGCAGGGCAGCATCGCAAATAAAGGAATACACTGCGCAAAAATGACATTTGAACATATATGCGAGGGCTGTTCAATATCAAGTGAGACAAATGTCACTGTGACCTCCCCTTGATACCTGCAAGTCTAGTCTTTTACCACATTCAAAAATGGTTGTTGCGAGGTACTATGGCAAATTTCGCTGCAAATGCCCCAGCCTTGCGAATTTTGGATGCAATCGAATATTACTGGTGAAATTAACTTACCGGAAACTTGTTCGTTCTTAGAACGTCAGACATATGGGAACTGCAGTGGTTTTGTGCAGCCACCAGGTAAAGAGGGATAGTTTCTTGTCCACTGTGTTGCAGGAGGTTCTGCTCTTTCTTTAGGGGCTGCTTTCTCTGATTTTTCCAATTCTGGTGAGAACGAGAGACATTTGTTCGAATTCGAAAACATGAGGTCAAAAAGCCAACAACATTGAGCAGAAAACTTTCAGATGATGACCAGAAGAGTTATTGAGCATGAAAGGCATTGACTGGCGGTCAGAAATCTGAAGACACATCAAATGGCATCAATGGTGAGAGATCGCATGCAATTTTGAGAGATTTCTGGGAAAATCAGTGTTTTTCAGCAGAAGTTCCTGACACCGCTTTCTGCTGAACAACAGGCAGATGCATTTGAGGATGAATATCTGGCCAGGAGATGCATTGGATGCAAACTGCATCATGTGTTCAACCCCTATACGTCTTACCCAGACTTACCCTCTTGTTTTTCCTTTACCGGAAGCTGCAAAACATGTGAAAA
>JASGXE010006740.1:0-21485 GCA_030068105.1 Sinentomon sp. SZTP_YWyxl | reverse complement strand
TCATATCTTAACAGAGTGACACGCGGGAAAACACGTCGCTCTATCCGTACACTACGAAAACACGTATACATCCCTTTTCTGCGAAGGCATAGATTTTCAAAGCAAGGCGGTAGCTTGTGTATCGCCGCAGAGAAGTTTATTTGTTAGTCGTCTGAAAGAGCTTAGTTTGAAATTGATTTGAATGGCAACATGCGTCAGAATTTCCAAAACATATTAATTATCCTGGAAGTCTCTCTGTCTGATTGACACGAAGCTAATATCCTGATGCTGGTGCATGGCGGTGTGTCCTCGGTTAAAATCGATAAACCAACGTGGAGCTCGGCTTGCTTTCATTTTGGCGCTGCTGGGTGTTTCTTGTGCGTGCTTGCGGTTTGATTTTTCAAGGCGGTTGATTTTGCGCTGATTTCGCTGTACGGGTTCATCGGTTCGGACTCACCTATACTTTTGCTTTCATTCCGCACCGAAAACAGGCTATCGCATAAACCGACCACCAAAATTTCCTTCAAGATTCCAATGGACCGTGCGAACGTAATCAGAGAGAAAAGATAGGTTCTTCCTATAGAAAGCAACTGAAAGCGCTCTTTGAACAAATACGAGTACCCTTCGACACCCCATTTCGACGCAGCAGCTCCTAAACCCACCCCGAGCGTGCCCCCAATATCCTCGACGTTTTTTCGAATAGTTTTTTCCATCGAAATGAAGACAGGCGCAAACAGGCCAAATGAAAGAATCTTGAATTGAGTGGATTGCAAATTTGAAAAATAATAAAATACTGGTGCTAAACACGCAGACATCGCATAGTTTTGGGTAAACCGTAAAACTTTCAAGGCGAGAAAATGTGCCGAGACTATTTTTTTTTCATTCCTGGCATTTCATCTCATTTTTAAAGTTTTTATTTCCGAGTTATCGATATGAATATGCCGCCAGGCAACGCAAACAGACAATTGCCACTTTGGTATTACAGTTCAAATTTTCTCGCAGAAATATTTGGAATCGCTTTTTTATTTGTTCAACACGCTATGCCCAATTCGCGGGGTTTAGGGTTGATAGCGGAATTAGCGGGGGTCAATTTCTTCACAGAACAATTCAGATTGTTTTCCACGTGTGGAATTTATCTCGAAATTCTAATTGCTTTGCGATGATTTGGTTAATTAGCCCATACCAATCCCCAAAATGCCCATTTAGGGGATTTTGAGGCCATAATTCAGTTACGGGGTGTTTGACCAGTCTTTCGCACTGATATAGTTGGATTGGATCGGTAGTTGATTTTGGACATGCTCTGGATACAGGGAAGCCCAAAAGTATTTTGCCACAGGAAAAATGCAAATTTGAAATTTTTTCCATATTTTGTGATATAAACATTTTCGTCTCCAAACCACGTCTATTGACACTCCATTTGGAACAACATGAGCACATTCAGGGATGCCCAAAGTCTTTGGTCATGGAAAAAAAATAAATTTGCTGTTTTTATCGTATTTTGTGATTTCTGAATTTTTTCCAGCTCACACCACGAATGTCACCACTTTATCCGGTGCTAAAATGTCCGATTGAAGTCTTGACACCCATGGTTAGAGTGAGCTAGAAAAAGTTTCAGATCGCAAAATATTATAAAAACAGCAAACTTACATTTTTCCGACGGCCAAAGACTTTTGGGTTACCCTGTATAGGCAGTTGAAAGTTGATTTGGGGTCATCTTTACATTGATCTGGCATGATCTGACAATGGGTCATTCGTAAGCGTACAATGTACCATTTTTCGTACGAAACGATTGCATCGAAATTATTTCCCGTGGAATTTAGAAAACAAAAAACGCTGGGAAATTTGATAGCTGGGAAATTTGATCGCTGGGAAATTCGATCGCTGGGAAATTCGACAGAAACAAATGCTCATGAGCATATTTCAAATGGTCCTTGGTGTAGTTTTTTCATTCCACTGACAGAGAGCATTCCACTGGCACTTGAAGATTATAGGCCAATCAGTCTTCTCCCACAGTTCTCCAGTCATGGAGCGGTTGTTGCATTGTCAAATTGTGTCCTCTTTTAGAAGAAAATTCCACTCTCTAAAGTTTCAATCTGGGTTTAGAAAGGGTTACAGTACAACTACCGCTCTTCTGAAAATTGTCTCGGACATTTTTACTGCCAGGGAGATTTCCCAGGGAACAATACTTGTACTGCTGGATTTTTCGAAAGCTTTTGATTTGGTGTCCCACGACATTTTGCTAGAAAGGCTTCAGAACCTAAATTTCTCTGGCTCAACATCAATGCTGATCAAATCGTATCTTTCCCTGAGGAGTTGGTGAATGCCGGTCGGAGTCTGGTAGAGTAAGATGTGGTGTTCCACAAGGTTCGATACTTGGCCCACTTTTTTTCTCAATATTTATTAATGATGTTGGAGACATTTTGGATGGCCGTTGTTCGTATCATCTTTATGCAGATGACTTGCAGATTTATATGCACTTTGATTCTGCAAATTTCCAAGTTGTTCTTAATCGTTTTAATGAGCTATTGATGGCGGTTGAAAACTGGTCCCAGGCAAACGGGCTATCCTTAAATCAAGCGAAGTGTCAACCTGTTGTTTTTGGCCCTCCAACTCTCTTGAATGCGATCGATCTGGAGACATATCGATTAACTTTGGGTGGCATGCCACTTGAGTGGAATGACTGCGTTCGAAACTTGGGGCTTTGGATGGACTCCAAATTTTCTTTTATGCCACATTTCACAAAAATGACTGCCAAAATATACTCAAAACTATATGCTCTTAATCGTGTTGGCTACCAGCTCGACAAGGGAACAACAATCAGGCTTGTAGTGTCTCTTTTTCTCCCAATTATAGATTAGTGCAGCGAAATTTATATTTGTGCTCCCAAAGGCTCTCTGCAAAAAGTTGAAAAAATGTTCAATGTGCTTGTGGAGGTTTGCAACTGGACTCAGAAAATATGATCATATTAGTGGGGCTGTTAACGAACTTGGCTTAATTAGACCAACAATTCGTCGAAAAGTTAGTCTCGTCACGTTATTGCACAAGTCTCTCCAGAATAAATCGCCTCCCTACATTTACGATGAGCTGACATTTTCTTCACATTCGTACCCAACTAGATTTTCTCAGTTGCCACAGGTCGATTCTCATAAGACAGCAATTTTTGAGAAGAGTCCTCTCTACCAAGCTGTTCTTATGTATAGATCCATCCCGATCCAATGTCACACGGAAACGAGTATTCATCGCTTTAAAAGGGCTGCTGAGTCATATTTTCGACTCCTGCAGGACTAAATTTCGTGTATATGTGTTATGTTTGAATGTCCTTGGTTTTTTTATTGTGCTTGGATATTTTGTCATTCTCTACTTTTTAATGTGAAAATGTACATAAGTTGCCTGTAAGAGTAGCAGTATGCTAAAGGCCGCTCATTTCTTTGAAATAAAGTCTTTTTGATTTTATTTGATTTGATTTGATTTAGTCTGGGAAAAACTAAAGAGGCACCTCAATCATGTATACGTGTTTATACATAAATAAAATAACTTGCTCCCAGCCGGCTGCATGAAATGCATCATCAAGAAATGGCAAATGAGATTTTTGTTTCGCAGGTGTTCGCACGTCGGTTGATGCTTTTCCTCGAGATTTTCACTTGCCACACTTCTATAATGATGCTGATCAACTTTGCCCTTGTCTTGTTTATGTTTCATCTTGCATGCTATTTCTTGCATGCTATTTCTTGCATGCTTTTGAGAAAAAATCTTGCGTGCCTTAAAATTGACCTGATGGCATAAACGGAAAAACTTTTCATTTTTAGGACCGTGGAAGTCTGTGTAAGTAACTGAGTACTCGTAACTGAGCAACTGAAGTGGAAGTCTCCTGAAATAACAAATAACAAACAGATGACAAGTAAAAATAAACTTCAAGTCTCCCAACAAATAACAATGCAGTGGCTTCTTAGGCGAAGACATAACTACTGAATAACATCGAGCTTTTGTGGCCGTGTTGCTGATGCAGTTGGTCATCTAGTTGCCCGATTGCTTCTTCTTTATTTTCTCATTCGCTTCTGCTCGATCGATAACGCCCCTTGAAACAAACTGCTATGCAATGCTAGTTTATTGCTGCCATGTTTGTTGCATATGTTCTGAAAAGTGCAGGCGTAAAAAGCATTGCATTTCGGAACAACTGGTTTCGGAAATGAGGCGCGATTCAAGTGTGAACGTTCCAAAGAAACTGGAAGACGAAAGTGAGAAGCCCAGCATAAAACTTCTTTAGATTCCCCATGACTTTTCCACATGGAGATTGGGCTGCGAGAACTGACCGTGTATTTCGCCAGTGCAGCTAATGCTTTTAAAAATAAGCAATAAAATAAAACTAGTTTTGAAAAAAACGTACCGACAGGGATATTTGGGAGGAGGCAGTAAGTCAACTCCTGCGACACTTCGGAAATTTAAAACTGACAGATTAACGGATCGTGAATGGCAATGTTTTGGACAGACCTTCATCTGTTTACAAATTTAATAAGAATTAATTCTGTGATTTACTAATATTTTGTGAACACTGTGAATCGAATCATATCCGTGAATCTGTTATTTTCGACATCCATACTGGGCTTTCTGGATAACTGCAAAGTTGGGATTGGTAAACCGGACTGCTGGAAGCATCGAAATGGTGAGTTTGCAAACTGAAATTCTTTCACAAACATTCATTTCTCTGATTGCATGAAGTTATAATCACTGAATGGTAATGATGGTATGTGAACTGCTGTTATTCATTGTGTATCTGCAAACAATTTCATTTGAAAATAGCAAATTAAAACAACAGAAAAAAATTTAAGGTTGACTTTCAGCAAGTGTCAAATTTGATGGGTCTTTCAAGGTAATTGAGGTCAATCAATTAAGGTAATTGACGCTCTCAATAAAGATAATTGAGGGCTTCCCAGGCAAATTTGATGTTGAAAGAATTTAAGGCTAACTATATCCTGCGGTGGCAAATTTAATGGGCTATTGTAATTTAAGACGGACCTTCACCCTTGGTAATCGTGTTTGTGGTAGGTACTTGTGCTACGTTTATGCCAGTTTTGATTTGTTAAGCAATGTTAGGTTCAAATGCATTGCAGGTGGAGACGATGTGTTTTGTTGAAAGTTAATTTTGCATATGTTTTGACCGAGATATTTTGTCTTCATGAAGGCTTAACCGTAAAAACTTTAACTTAAAGCGCAGGATCAAAAGTTCCCATGCGCAGATGCGTCCGCACTTCTTTCTAGTTCTAACGGATTTTGAACTTTTGACGCCGAGTCGACTGAATGCTCATTCTTGTCCGCTTTTGAATTGAGCTGCTTAAAATTATTTAATTCATTGTTGCAGTCGAATTGTGCGGCGCTTTTGGGGAAAATATGCCTGTAGATTTCCTGAGGAATTCAATAAGAAAGCGATCGATAACCTATTTGCTTGAGGAAGAGAGCGAGAGAGAAAGAGATCAGATCTTCCTTGATTGGACGCTAACCTTTCAGATTGTTCTCCGTTTGCCATTACATTCAGCTTTCCCATCACTTGAATCAAACCAATTGTCTTTTGTGATTTCGAAGACCTCCGCTTTCTCTCCAGATTGATTGCGTCCTGTCACTTTCCATTTAGGCCACATCGATCAGTCTAGTTGAGAAGCGATTTTGAGTGAGACCTCCCTCTGGATAGGGGTTCTCCGATGGACAGAGGGTGGTTGGAAAGGGTTACATTTAGAGTTATTTGCAGTGGAAAAAAGCCCAGCGCAGCAGGCACAGGCAGTGATGTGCTAGATGTCTGGTAGTCGATGGTTCAGTTTGGTCCTCATTGCGTAACTAATTTACCTCGAACACCCTGCCTAACCTGCCTAATGGGTCCCGTGTGCC
This sequence comes from Sinentomon sp. SZTP_YWyxl, assembly GCA_030068105.1. NCBI lineage: Eukaryota > Metazoa > Arthropoda > Protura > Sinentomata > Sinentomidae > Sinentomon > Sinentomon sp. SZTP_YWyxl. Next base: position 15,629 of record JASGXE010006740.1, on the reverse strand, counting down.
GTGGGTACACTTGTAGGTTCATTCATAGTTCTTGATGTTCAAAATTGCACGTGTTTTCGATGGAAAAAAGTTGCTGGTGTTAAATAGTCCTCAAATTGAACCATTTTCGTGTCCTTGGAAATCTGAAAGTTGACGCAAAAACTCTTCCACATGCCACATGTCGAAAGGAGGTATTTCAACACTTTCAATCCCAAAATGATTTCAGGGTTTAACCTGCATGTAGTTTGGGATCATGAACACAAATGGGATCGCCGATTTTTCAACTTCCCAATTCGAAAGGCTTTCTCAAAATCCATCTCTTGGTTCAAAGAGCAATCTCGGTTTTTGTGGGTGAAGCGCCGCGACTCTCTGCACAAAGCGTTGTTACGTCGAATTGGATCGACCTCCGCTGGCCCGCATGGGCGGCCATTTTCCGTCAGTGTCTGGACATCCATTATTTTCTTCTGATCGTGAGAAAGGACGTGTGTGAACGCAATTGCAAGTGAGCCCCTGTGAGAATAGCAATCCAGGCTGAACTGAACGACATGCGCTGTCTACTCACACTTAACCTTGAAAATCGCGATTTCCATTGAACAAGTTCCGACATGCACACAGCGTCAATACAAAATGAGAGGCCACTGGACTTGCTACTCCTAAATATGGACATTCGGTACATTGGTTAACTTATTGCCACATACGGATGCCCAATGCCCAAATAAAGTGTCATGTGTGATACAGCGGCCCATGAGCTATATGCCCCACGACAATCCACTATCGCAGCTTCTTCATCGAATTTGACAGAACCTTTCTTCGCTCCGACGAAAAACAAAACCAAAAGTGATTTCCCATCAGAATTACTTCTCCAGATTTTGCATTGCGTTTTGCAGGGTCTGTTGGCCGACTCTCAAATTATTTCACAACCACTGAGAAAACAGAATCGATTTTCTTGGAATTTGTTCTCGTTTTAGCCATTTGGCAAGTCATTTTACGATTTTTTCCATCTGATGTGGGAGGAAATGTCGCGATTGAGGGCTTCACAGAGAAAAAAATCCAAGAAGAAAAAAGTTCGTATCTTCCTTTTGCAAAATGCTCGGAAAAGAATTATCCTGGTATGAACACCCAGCCAGACAAAGGGATAGGGGGACTGGGACAGAACGGACTGAGGCAGAAGTGGACTGAGGCAGAATTGGACTGAGGTAGAATTGGACAAAGGAGGGAGTTTTGGAGGGAGTTTTTGCATGGAGGTGGTAGCTTACAACCTGTCCTAACAAATTAACCTAACCTTGACCTAACCTAACCCGCAGAAAAATCTAAAAAAATCAGCCATCTTCAAATAGCAAAAATGTTGCAGCATTCTCCTCGTTCGATTCATGACCAGTACACCCAGTCCCAGACCAAGAGAACATTTTTGTTCTCCATGCGTCTGGTTTCATGAATGCGTCACCCTGTACGTTTCCATTCCGGCCATTTCAACAAACATCCACTGCGACCCAAGGCGCTAGCGCGAACTCTGCGAGTTCCATCATGACCCAGAATTACCGCCATTCGACTTTCGTGATGGGCTCTCCAAGCGAGTCCCATGCGGTAGGCGATATTCAGAAGCTCTCGACATATTCTGGAAGCTAGCTCTCGTCTGCTGGCTAGAGTCAGTTGTTGTTTCACTCATTTACATCCATCCAGGACTGGCCGTAGTGACGCCAGCCAGTTGTTGCTTTCTTCCCGTTATTGCACAACAGTGACATCTTATGGGGCCCTTTTGAAGTGGCAATATCAGAAATTACTTGCCATCGAGACGACGGGGTTAATTCAATTTGCCTTTTTGCTCTGGTCTTCTCGGGTTTGCTCTGTGCTTTTTGCCGCTGGTTTTCGCTCTGAAAAGCCAAGCCAAGAGGAATGTCACGATTACTCCCTTTGCAAAAGTGGGAAGAATGTTCTTTGTCAAATGACAAAGTGAGCATTTAGACAATTCGTTATCTGTGACATTCCGGCACTGTTTCGCTGGCGTAAAATGCGAGAATCCAGGTTTTGGCCTATCTTCCAGACGCACGGTATGCCAGGAAAAGGCGCCCTCTGCTTTCATATCATCATTTGGTGAAGACCTTCTCCTGGTGCAATTTGAATGAGCTACGGCGACACTGATGACAGCATGCCGCTGTTTTTGAGCTCCCCACCATGGATGGATGGATGGACCCACGGTCTTTGGCTGAAAAAGGAATGCCTTTTCATGAATGCTCATCCGTGATCCCGCTGCAAAAACATCTGTAAGCCCAAAACATAGCGACTGCAGAAAAAGATACCAAAAGGGATGACTGCATGAATGTCGTTTGCTTGTTGTGGTGATTCTGTTTTGAAATGAGCTGTGTGGTTTTGGAATTAGAGTCACAGGCTCAAGGCTGGCTCGTACTGTTGCCCCAAGTCAAGTAGAGCGGCATTTCCAGTAAAGTAGCCTCCGCCAAATCACCATTATATTATTGGAGCAACGTTGCTGAAACGTGGGAATAAACTTGATGCAGAGATTGCGGCAGGAACAGGATTGCGCGGCAAAACTATCATTTCCTTTGCTGTTGGCAATGGAGGGATTTTCATGGGGGGAAAGGGTGAGATTATCTCGGATAACGTCAACACCATGGACAATTCTCGCCATTTACACGTTTGGAAATATTTACCCCGCAACCTGCAGTTAACGGTTACCCTCATGAAATTTTCACTGAAAGCTTCGTCTTCGATTAAACGAGATAGCATAAATGAGCTCATATTCGTGGGATCCTTCGTTTATTAGTTTGCAATTCGAATCAACGCTTGGAAAGCCGGCGGACTACAAAAATCAGTAATGTGGAGGGAGGTGAGTGGGTGAGTGGGTGAGTGGGTGAGTGGAGCAGAAATCAAATGGAACGAAACGTGGAAACGAAAAAAGAGATTGAGCAGATGTGTACATATTTACGAAAAAGCCCCGTTTAAACTTTTCAAACTTTTCTCGAGTGTCGCCTGCATCATTTAATCGAAGAGAGCACTTGTGAAAGAAAGTTCTCAGTGAATCGAATTGTCGCTGGTTTTCCTTGCTCCTGAAATTAAAGGGCGAGAGTACTGAAGAGATAAAAGCGCTCTGGCGCGCCGGTGGGTGGAAAATTATTTATGTAATCGTCCCTATATTGCACCACTTTCCTCCCTATAATTTAAAGTCCTTGAAATCAACTAGAAACAGATGTTGCTATTTCTTTAATGACTGTAATTGCGATTGAAACCCCCTGAATATTTTACCGTTTATTTTTGAAATGCATTTTCCGCAGCGGACTCAGATCCACTTCACCCGCCCTGCAATTTGGAATGGAGTTTTTCGAGTGGTCCCTTTGAAACTGGGGCGCTTTGCTTAGCAGACAGAGCCCTTGCGCTCCAAAAGCAAACAATGTGCCGTTCTTTGTAATCGAGGAAAAGTTTTAATTCGCACATTTTTATTCTGCTCAAACCAAAAGTGTAGTTTGGTCATAAATTCTTCTGCCTAACTGCCTCAACTATTTCCTCCATGTTCGTGCCGTAAGTCATTCAGAGAAACAAATCAAAACTATTAGCTTGCCTGGAAAATAATTATTGTTTCCGTTTATGTCGTCAGCGTTTGGCTGGGTTTCCGTGTTTTTCCAGACACAACAGTGAAGGTGAGTGGGTTTCAATTCACGTCACACAAAAGCATTCGCTAAATTTTAATTTCTGCAGCATATTCCGTTTAAAACATTGTCAGACTGGTCATTTGCACTCGCTACTTTATCAGTTCAAAGGCCTTCCGAGTTCAGAGATTTCGTTTCAATCTCCAGTGGATGGGCAGTTGGGGCCATTTTAAACGCAGGTCGTCATACGTCATCCACGGCTATCCCTATGCTGTTATCGTACTGCATTTGGCTGAAATTGTGGACAAAAACAAAAATTAACTTCAAATTTCCATGTTGATTCCCAATTCTGTTAAATTCAGAGGATGCCTACGTTACGTAGGACAATTGGACGCTCAATGACAACTTTCCTCAGAGAAATCATGCGTTGGAAAAACGAACAAGATCAGGTCATTATCACTCAATTTGGCAGCGAGTGTCATTTCGAAAACAAGGAATTTGTTAAAATCCGTCGCTGTTGGGCTTTGAACCTCCACTTTGCGATATTGCCTGTTGCATTCTTTATGTTGGTTCCTTTTGATAACTTTTGTGACGCCTCCAGCTCGAAACAGTTGCAGTCGAAGAGTCGAGTGATGCACCATATGATATGTGTCCAGCGGTTTCGAGTCAAAGCCCAAATCCCGAACCGACATATTTGCCTTTTTGGCAGAGCACCAATGGGGCAAACAACCAAGAAATGAAGCGGTGAGCAAAAGAAGTTTTTGAGGATTCTTTGCCACTTTACTTTTTTTTTACAAATATTCATGTTTGGCATTCGAGACTGCGTTTGGAAGTATCAACAAACTATGGCTGCTGTTTTCGCACCTTTTTTGAACTTTGACATTTGAATATCTCGTATCTCATTTCAAAAGCGTCAAAGAAACGTGCAAATTCTTTTTTTTTCTTTGCGGTTGAACGAAGGGTTGTAGTCGTCAGAAAAGCTATTCCCCTATTGCGGTGCTGCTTGTGAAAAAGACTACCTGACACGATGGACGATTGCTTTTGGTGGGATGATTATCTGTCATTTCCAAGGGATTATCTCTTCGAGTCATTCGCCATTTAACGACTTCTCATTTAACTGCACCCTCGAAGCCAAACTCGCCTTTCTCGTCTTGACCAGCGCGCTTTTTAAAACATCTGGCCTGTTCAATAGCTCGGCCGTATGCAGGAGCGTTCGGATCTCAAAGTTTCAGGGGCATCGGCAAAGTCCCAACAAAATCGTGCGGAAATGGGAGAAAATGGAAGATTGCTTTCCAGTAAAAAGCGAGGAAGTCGACGGCTATCACCCTCCCGGCTCCGACGACGTCGCTCGGTGGGCGACTCTCGTTTTGAGAGCTCCAATCTATATTTGGATCTCTTGAAAGTTCCGATAATTATTGCTGCCGTTAAAAGGTTGAGGAGCACTCGTCGACGAACCGGCCAAAAGGGCTGGGATGACATAAAACCGACCGATAGTGTCGAAGCGCCGTTTCTATCAGCTCCGCGACACTGAGGTCGAACTGAACTCAGGGAATTAAATTCAAGGACTGATTTCCTAAGCAGTTACTGAATATTGATACACCTACGAGTATACTGACATGGGAGATCTTAAAACGTTGATATACAGGACTTTCTAAATTGCGTTGGTTCAATCAATTATGGTCGAATTCGTGAGAACACACGAAAAATTGAGCGACTTTTCCTGCGGCTCATTGAAAGTTGACGAAAATTTGCAGAGATCTCATCGAAAAATTGGAGTTTATCTTTGAACTCGTAGGCCTTCATGTAGGCCTTCATGTAGGCCTTCCAAAAATACGGCTTTCCTGTGGCACCGACGGTAGGAATAAGCTTTACAAGCCGATACGTGAACCATAGTTTTTTTCAATGCTCCGACACATGTACTCAATATCCAATTCAACAGACGGGTGCATCTTTCGCAACAATATACGAAGAAGCGTTGTGCAAAGAAATGAACGTTCGCAACCGAAATCTATCCATTGAATTGGTAATTGAGTTGAACCTGAGGTGAGTTGCGATGTGAAACACGGCCGCATGTACCTATTCTCAGTTCTGTTGAAAGATGGCGGTCGTTGGATCTCGCAATGAACAACAAGCCGGGCCACTTTCTGACCACTTGCCATTCATTTGTTTGCAGCATGTTTCATACTGGTGTAGCAGTTCCGTTCGGTGTTTCTTCAGCTTCAGTCTCCGGTCGATCTTAACGAATCGCACTGTCCTGTCCTGTCCTTGTCCTGCTTGTCACACTCCTCACGCTGCCGTCCTATTCGTAAAATGAACTTTTTAACGACTGAATTCATTCGAATTGCAATAGATGGGCTAGTTTATTTTCCGTGTGATCTGATCGAATTAAAAGGATTTCTGTTATGGCTTGTCGTACGACTCCTCTGCCGCCGATGCCACCCCTACATTACGGTCTGTGGGTATTCGAGTATATCAGTCTGTGCCATCAATTTAGAATGATGATGCCCTTAGGCATTTGGTTGTGGATTGGTTGGCTTGCGTTTGACTGTGCTGTGCCGGATCCGATCGTCAGGGTTTTGCGGTCAGGTTGGCCTATAATCCGCATACCTATAGAGGTTTTTTGAATGGTGCACACGAATACACCCTAAGCTTATGGTTTCCCGCCTCTAGGTAAGCATTTGCGGCGCTACTGAATTCAAAGCAATGCGCTCCCATGCTGATGCATGTTCATTGATGTTTCTGAGGAGATAGTTTCTTTTTTATCCTTTCTCAACCATTGCAACCTATATTGGCAATCATCAAGCACGAATATCTAGCGCCTTTATTGGCACGAAATGCTTTTTAATCGGTTTTCTAGAAATTCACAACAAGATGCATGGGAGGTGAAGATTAAAAATCGTTCCGAGATATTTTTAAGAAGTGCTAGAACAACATCACGAATGATTTTATTCGTTTTTTCTTCGCTAGATCGCAGAATATTGAGACCTGCCAATCAGATCCATTTGAACCATCCCTGTGCCACCATCTCTCAATATTTCAATTCCTTCTTTGTCCGCACAGAATTTGATTGGAACGCATTGCCAGTCACCTCGCCCATTCTATCGCCCTCAATTAGTTTATCTATATTGTAAATTCATCCGTTGTCCCTGATCTTTCGCCATTTTACCTTGTCATTGACTTGTCATTTTTATTTCATGATCTTCTGTGTCGACAATCCACTATATCATTTCGTGGAGCTGTCAATAAATGAAATGAAAGTGAAAGATCACGTGCATTGAGTGATAAAGAACGACGAAAGGGTACTGATGGTTCTTACAACGCGTCACCATTCCGCACTCAAGAAGAGAAAAACGCCAAGATATTCGTTAATGATGTGTACAAAATTGATGAAACATTGTATTGTTTCTGTACCTTAACGAATGATATCGATACAATTTGTGAAGTCAAGACATGCCTGTGAAGTCAAACTGCCCTTATCTACGTATATGTATGTTTTCGACGCGGGTAAAAAAATGGTTCATTTTGGAATCGAGATGAATAGTATTCGTGCAGTATCACAGGTTCTCCATCACCAGCACACGTGTGTACGAGCACGAGGTCAAATAATAATTTGGCCTCAAGAGTCAGTAATCGAACGTGCGAATTGTGTCGGTTTGCCTTCACAAGTCGGTCAAAATCAACCGTCCTCTTCGCAGTTCCAGGTTTGTGACGATAAACTTTGAGATCAAAACGTTTTGGCCTATTTTGCTGAGCCGTTTGAATTGAAATAATCCATCGCGGACCACATTCCAATATTTTTCGCAGTCTAAAAGTTTTTTTTTAATTTGGCACTTTCATGTTCAAAGCAGATAATTACGGATTTGAGCATTTGTAATCAGGAAGTTTGCTTGCTTTTGAAGCACGCTGTATACGTTTACTTATTTATTATATTTATAGAATCCTCTCGCTGATCTGTGGCTCAGTTGCTGAAAGTTGAAACTAATTGTGTATTCCTTTCTTCTTATTTATTCAAAAAAAAAAAAATTAAAACTCGATTCAAATTCATTCTGTGGCTCTATCCTCTCCATCCCCACGCTAGACTAGGGTGAGAAACCCCACTCCCTCAAGGCTTGTTCTCCAAACTGCCTTTTCCAAGGTGCCATTTTGCTCCTTCCAGAGAAAATTGCCTCCGAAATTACCTTACCCATTTGCATAAGCCCAGGTTATTTTTCATCGATCTGCCACTGTTGCTCATCATTGCCATCCAGACCAGAGACAGAACGAAAACAGGGCCACCAAGGCCAGACAACCTCATTATTTTGAAATTCAAATCTCTGTGCCTGCTGCTACTGTGGGGCTCAGCTTCTTTTCCTCGTTAGTGATGCCCTTAGCCGCTGATGTTTCTCCTGCTTTCCTTTCGCCATGCTTCGTTGCTATTCCATCGTCGTCATGTCTGCCCCAGCAGATTTGTCCGGTTCTCCTTCGGGCATACAAACATCGTAAAAGTTCAAGAAAAAAGCTAACATCTGAATAAGCTTTCCAGCTTTTGAGCTCTTTGACCATAGCGAATGTCCTTTTCAAGCAAGCAGAACAAATTCTGAAAATTGCAAAATCTTGTTTTGTGCAAAAATGTTGAGAAACGAAGAGGGCCATAGAAGATAAGATGTGCAGTTCTGATTGGAGGGATTCTTAACGTCGTTAACCGAAGAGACGACTCAACTCCAAATGCAAACATATCTTGCAAGTTGCATTTGTCCACGTGCAACTAAACACAAACTCAAGCAAATCTTTAGCAGGCATACTGCCATTTACCATATGCCATTTACACACATGCCATTTATGCCCACTTTAAAAATGCCCTGATCAATGTCGTATGTTCGTGGCACAACCTGGAAATGAATATGATGCGACATATGTATGCTTGTGAATACATTGATAGCACTTTTTCGGTTGGCACCAAACAGATTTTATAAATGGCGCCAGAAAATTATCTGTGTTGCATAATGCTTATTTTAGTTAGGCGTAAGCGAAACACCAGGGAATATGTGTGGTGCATTAAGGATTATTTTAGTGAGGCGTAAGACGAAATAGCAGGGAATGATGTGTGTTCCATTACGCTTATTTGTCTGGCGTAAAAAACACCAGAGAAATGATGTGTGTTGCATCACGTTTATTTTAGTTGGGATTAAGCGAAACGCCAAGAAATGATGCGTATTGCATAACGCTTATTTTAGTTAGGCGTTAACGAAATACCGGTAAATGAAGTGTGTTGCATAACGCTTATTTCAGTTTGGTGTGAACGGAACAGCAGGAAATGATGTATGTTGCATGACACTTATTTTCGTTAGGCGTAAACCAATCACCAGGATTTCATGTGCGTTGCATAACGCTTATTTTAGTTAGGCGATTAAAGAAACGCCAAGAAATGATTGCGTATTGCATAAAGCTTATTTTAGTAGGCGATTAACGCAATACCGGTAAATGAAGTGTGATTGCATAACGCATTTATTTTCAGTTAGGTGTAGAACGGAACAGCAGAAGAAATGATGTATGTTGCATGACACTTATTTTCGTTAGGCGTAAACCAATCACCAGGATTTCATGTGCGTTGCATAACGCTTATTTTAGTTAGGCGTAAAATGAAATACCTTGAAATGTTGTGTGTTGCATAAAGCTTATAAAATCAGAAGTAGACGCAACACCATAAGATGGTGTGTATTTCATTCCATTTATTTTCGTTAGGTGTAAACTAAATACCGAAAAATGATGTTTATGATTTGCATGACACTTATTTTAGTTGGGCGAAAACGAAAAATGATAAACCAATTGTGGGCGTTCGCAATTCTGTAAAGAAGTGCTCTGTGACAGCATTGTCATTCAGCAGCGATAATGAAACTGATTAATGCCACGGAATCTCTCGTGAGTGACATATTGCTACGTTTATTTTAGTCTGGTTCAATTGAAAAAAAAAAGTGTCGTTCGCAATCTGTAAACAGGCTCTGTGCAGCATTGTCACCTGCAGCGAAGAGATGATTAATGCACGGAATTCCCAGCTGACATCACATGTATGTCACATGCTTGCGGTAGATAATATTTCGACGGAGGTCTAAAAACCCTTCCCCAGATTTCACATACAGCTCATTTCACTTGAAAATATAAGCTGAGAATGCTGACAAGTTTGCTTAGAGGATAATCAGAATTCCTGCAACAATGAAAAGCCGATGAAGAACTGGGGATTCACTGGAGATTCGGCACAGAAATCAAAGTTTCGCAGAATGTTTGAATGGAAAAGTGAGAAGCATTCTCAGTTTATATTTTCAAATGGAATGAGGTGTAGTTTATGTTCAACCGGAAGTCGTCTCCCCAATCTATGATGCACAAAGGGTGCGTTAGTTGTGCCCAAATGATAATGTTTGGAGCAATATGTTACCTTTTATCAGTCTCAGATCACAGACTGAAGAAAACAGGAACATACTTCGGGTAAGCTGGGTTGGTGCTTTTTGTTGTAAAAATTTCTTCTTGAACATTTTATGACATCTCATCTTCTCGAACAGCGTCTTGCCTCTCGCCAGATCTTCCCGTTCATGATTCGGAAGTGGTGTTGTTGCGTCATGTGCTCATTCTGAAAATTCTTGTTGCTCAATTTCCTTGAAAATCTCGAGTAAAAACATCAACCGACGTGCGAATACCATTCAGAACATATTTACGAGCATTTCTTTCTATCGAATATCCCACCGATCGAATCTTTTTTGTCAATTCCACGCTAAATAATTTCGATCGCTTTCTTATTGAATTACTCAGGAAGTTTACAGGCATATTTATTTCTAAAAAAGCGCCGCAATTCATCGAAGCTCAATTTAAAAGCGGACAAGAATGAGCATTCAGTCGACTCGGCGCGTCAAAAGTTCAAAATCCAGTGGAACTGAATTTATTTCCTGAAAAGAAGTACAGACGCTCCGAAGCATGGCGTTTTGGAACTTTTAATCCTGCCTGAATAGTAAAAGCTTTTACGCTTAAACCTTATGAAGACAAAATATCTCGGCCAAAACACGTTGAAAATTATCTTTCAACAAAACACATCGTCCCCACCTGCAATGCAACGAACTAAAACTGGCGTCCAGGTATCAAAAGTACCACAAAGACGATTGCAAAGGGAAAAGGTCCGTCTTACATCACCTTCAACAACCCATTAAATTGGCCACCAGGATATGGTTAGCTATAAATTCCTTCAACATTAAATTTGCCTGAGAAGGTTTGGCCTCAATTACCTTGAAAGACCCATGAAATTTGACACTTGGTGGTGAAGGTCAACCTTAAAATTGTTGTTAAATTTGCAAACAGGGGAAGGCGTGTCCAAAAAATTACTATTTGCCATCCATTCATTTGTTAGTTTTAAATTTCCAGTGTCGCGGGAGTTGGCCAACCATGCGACAACGTTACCTACAGTTGCACTGACCAGATTTAAGAAATGGTGTCAGGCCAGTGCCTCCTATAGATAAAGCCGACGCACGAAGCCATATGACGTCATTCATTTTTGAAATAGAAGATGGAAGAAAAGAGGAAAAGAAAATGGGAGTGAACGGCGGATCTCGGTGGCCAGCCCAAAGAAAGTTGATTTTCTCTTGAACCAGACGACGGATTTTGATGGGACTTGTCACATCAGAAACCTGAACAGTGTGCGATTTTGGGCGTGTATAACAATTCCGAACTTTCGCTGCTAAAATTTGAAAAAAATTGAGGTATAAAAAGTGTCCAAGTGAAGATGTGATAAAATTCCGGGTTCCCGCCTCACATTTTCAAAGACTGCGCGATTTTTTCCGTTGTAACATGGTTACGACCTGCGGAAGAGTTGTAGAGGAAGCTTTAAGCTTTCCAAAAAATACCAAAACCATTGAATTTGAACATCATTTCACTATTTTAGACCAGTTTCAGTGTGACATGGCAGCGTTGTTTAATTTGTTCTTGAGCGGGGAAGAGGCCGTGACTCCCACGGATTTCCAGGGAGCCGCGGCCTCTTCCCCGCTCCAGAACAAAACAACGCTGCCATGTCACACTGAAACTGGTCTAAAATAGTGAAATGATGTTCAAATTAAATGATTTTGGTATTTTTGGAAAGCTGAAAGCTTCCTCTACAACTCTTCCGCAGGTCGAAACCATGTTACAACGGAAAAATCGCGCAATCTTTGAAAATGTGAGGCAGGAACCAAGAATTTTGTCACATTTTAACTTGAGACACTTTTGTACCTGAAAGTTTTAAAAATTTTACCAGCGAAAAGTTCGGGACTGTTACACACGTCTAAAATCGCACATTTTCAGCTTTCCAGCACAAAAAATTCGATCAAAATCCGTGAATCGGTTCAAGAGAAATTTCATTTTCCGTGGCCGGCGCACCGCGACCCGCCGTTCACTGGCATCGTCTTTTCCTCTTCCCGTCCATCTTCTATTTATTGATGGCGTCGGCTTTATCTATAGGAGGCACTGGTCAGGCCCATCAGGCGGCATACCGCAAGTGGGGGACCGAGGAGATCTCTCTCCTCCCAATTCATTCCTTGCACTTTTTCAAACTAGTTTTTTGCGCATTTTTAAAAGAAAAACATTTCGTCGTATTACGTGCAAAATTCCTGCATTGGCTGCACAGGCGAAACAGACTGTCAGTCTCGCAGCACAAACTCCATGTGGATTCGTCATGGGGAATTTTGAGAAGTTTTTTGCGCTGGGCTTTTTACTTTCGTCTTCTAGTTTCTTCGAAACGTTCACACTTTAATCGCGCCTCAAACGAGTGTTCCCAGTGCTTTTTACGCCTGCACTTTTCAAAACATATGCAACACACATGGCAGCAATAAACTAGCATTGCATAGCAGTTTGTTTCAAGGGGAGTTGTCGATCGAGCAGAAGCGAATGGGAAAATAAAGAAGAAGCAAATGGGCAGATGTGACAACCGCATCAGGGCACGGCGGCCCAAAAAGACCGATTTTGTATCGTGGTTAAGTATTAGCCGAAGAAGACAGTGCACACCGTATTTCATTGTTTATTTTGGAGACGAAAAAATAAATTATGTTCTAAAAATGACAAGTAAAAACGTTTTGCCATCGCGGAGCAGATTCATTTTAAGGCAAATCAATAGCACACAAGATTTGTTTTAAAAATAAAGAAGTGCAAAGTTGACCAGCATCATTATAGACATTTGGCAAGTGAAAATCTCGAGGAAAAGCATCAACCGATCCACAATGCGGAATTGGTATTCGTATTTGTTGCGTCATGTGCATGCTTCTTCTGTACGCTCGTACCTGCTTAGGAACTGTGCAGATATTTTCCTGGGACGCCCTTTCCTGCTTATTTCCCTGCAGGAGTTAGGTCCATTTTCATCCAACACGGTGAAAAAACGTTGACAACAATGAAAATTGATACTGATAGGTTAGTTGCGGGTGAGGTTAGGACGGTTGGGTTAGCTTTCTCATTTTCCTTCACACGAAAAGTTGGGGTATGCGCCGATTCGAGCAGATGTAAAAAAGAATGCGCAACCTTGACTTTTGTCCGATGCTGTTTCAGAGAACAAAAAGAGCGTTAAAAATTCTGATTGAAATTGTGGCTTAACTTCCTTTTTACGGACACAACTCAACTTGGCGATGAAGCCACTCTGAAAAGTGAAAAGGACTTTCTTAAATTATGATTAAATTATTTCCAAAAATTAGTTTTAATGAAAAGCAAACATTCTCCAAGTACGTGTGCGGAATACTCATACTTTGCAAAAGCGGGCAAGGATGTTGTCTAATAAGGATATCGGCTGTGTTGAGGCAACCTGAAGTATTCTCAAAATTAGATTTGGAAAAATCGCAATAACGGCAACAGGCTTTTGGAAATGATGCTCAGAAGTCGTTGAGGGTTTCAACCTTGGGCCAAATTGGGAATTTTTTTCCATCCACTTCAACCCTCAAGGTGGTTTCACGAACAGACGTTTTCCCGCACCTGGGCTTCATGCCCCCCAGTGGAGAGATGATTCTATCGTACCACTCTAAACAGTCACGTCTCACAGACGGGATTGGAAAGATAAGTGTTTTTGAAAGACAACTTTGATTGGGAGATTACCAGATGGCTCCATTTTTACAGTCTCCAAATATCAAATTCCTTTCAAATTCAGTTTTGTCACATTTCATAATTTTTTTGATCTCCCACATTAAAATCATGTTTTGATCTGTGTCACTTTACTTTTTACTGCTATTGTCCTGTTGAAAAATTTCATTTTGCTTTTTTTTCATTTTTTAAATTTGTTTCTTTCATATGATTTCTTTTGATAGTATTACATTTAAATTTTTCTGCTTATATAATTTCAATCGGTTTAATTTTTCCATTTCGCTTTGTTTTGTTAATATAATTTCTTCTTGTTCTATTTTTCATGTCAAATCTGTTTGTTTCATTGCATCCTGTCCTCTTTCACTCTGTCCTCTTTCGTGTTCAACTGTCCTCTTTCATTGTATTCTGTCCTATTTTATTCTCTCCTCTTTTCATGTTCTGTCCTCTTCGTCATTTTATTTTTTCTGTTTATTTTATTTCCTTCTCATTGTTTGCTCAATTTAGATTTGTTCCGTTTATTTAATTTGATTTCATTATGTTGTATCCCGCGTTCATATAATTTTATGCGTTTAATTTCATCTCGTTGTGTTTGTTTAATTTTCATTTTGTTCTGTTTATTTCATTCCAATTTGTCGAAACATTTGCACAGGCGACAGAGCATAAAATGAACATTCAGCGTTGGGCGATTATAATGGTCTATTGGGTTGTGGTAGAGCACGAAAAGAACATTGGGCATTGGGCAATTATAATTTTCTCTTGGATTATGGAATGAACATTCAGCATTGGGCGATTATAATGGTCTATTGGGTTATGGTAGAGCACGAAAAGAACATAAAATGAAATCAGTATTGGAGATAAAATATTCTTTTTGACTGTGGTAAGAGCATAAAAATAGCATTCAGGATTGGGCGATTATAATATTCTCTTAGACTATGGTAAGAGCATATAAAAAGAACATTCAGCATTGGCGGTTATATAATATTCTCTTGGGCTATGGTAAGAGCATAAAAAGGTCATTCAGCATTCGGCGATTACAATGTTCTCGTGGACTATGGTAAGAGCACAAGAAGAACATTCAGCATTGGGCGATTAATGTTCTCGTGGACTATGGTAAGAGCATAAAAAGAACATTCAGCAATGGCGGTTATATAATGTTCTCTTGGGCTATGGTAAGAGCATAAAAAGAGCATTCAGCAATGGGCGATTATAATGGTCTATTGTGTTATGGTAGAGCACGAAAAGAACATAAAATGAAATCGGTATTGGAGATAAAATGTTCTCTTTGACTATGGTAAGAGCATAAAAAGAACATTCAGCATTGGGCGATGAAAATATTTTCTTGGACTATGATAAGAGCACAAAAAGAACATTCAGCATTGGGCGATTAATGTTCTCGTGGACTATGGTAAGAGCATAAAAAGAACATTCAGCAATGGCGGTTATATAATGTTCTCTTGGGCTATGGTAAGAGCATAAAAAGGTCATTCAGAATTCGGCGATTATAATGTTCTCGTGGACTATGGTAAGAGCATAAAAAGAACACTCATAGCATTTGGCGATTATAATGCTCTCTTGGGCTATCGTAAGAGCATAAAAAGAACATTCAGCATTGGGCTATTATAATGTTCTCTTTCGAAAACAGATGGATTGTGCCAACGGCAGTTTCACAAAGGATTTCAAAAACTGTTGAATCGTCGGTCTTATATTTTATACAGAGCGTTTTTAATTGTTTTTCGCTTTACGTGTCAAACAGCGGTGGAAAAAACTCCGCTATTCCCTGCTAAAATTGGTTTCATTTCGCATTATAAAATAGACCTGCACGTGGATTACCCTGTGATGGCCGCGATTGAACAAATGCAAATGCAAATGCACCGGGGTCATTTTCTCCACATCTGCACCTTCAGAGTAAATGGCTATTCGAGTTCACACATTGGACTATTTTGTTCGCCACGTGCATGTAGGTACATCCCATTCAAAGAGAACGACTGTCTAATAGCGACG
>JASGXE010006739.1:0-20619 GCA_030068105.1 Sinentomon sp. SZTP_YWyxl | reverse complement strand
AAAACAAAAAAATTGCATGCAGTTCTTCCTTTGCCTCAAATGCACATCCAATATCATGAGTAAATTCAATAAGTTGGGTAACACAAGAATGCTTTTTCCTGAAACCATGTTGACTGCGGTGTAATATCTGATTAAGTTCAACGAAAGTCATCAGATGTGAATAGAGGATTTTCTCGAAAATTTTACTGCTAACTGAGAGAAGTGAAATCGGGCGATATAGTTCAGGATTTTCAGAAGGACCCTTCTTTGGGATGGGAATCACTTTAGACACTTTCCACTCATCCGGCAATGAAAGAAGAACATAAATCCTCTTGATAATAATTTCAAAGAAAAATGACAACTCAAAGGAAAGGATTTTAAGAAATCTCGCTGGGATAAAATCAGGACCCGTGGCTTTCTTCCCCAATAGCTTTGATAATAAATGCTGAATTCCTACGCGGGAAATTTGATTGGATGCTGGGTGTAAACGGGGAGTGTTCGGGATGACTGAAGGGGTAATGAGTGCAAATTCTCTGAATAGGCACATTTATTGCAGAATTTTGAAACGTTCGCGCTAAAAGATCGGCTTTCTCAATGGGTGTGTGCGCAAAAGACCCGTCAGAACTCTGCAGCGATGGCATTCCCCTTGAAGAACGAAGATTTTTAATGAAGCGCCAAAAATCTTTCGAATGGGATTTTAAATTGCCCGTTCAATGTAAGAACTAAAATTGTGGTGTGCACAATCACGAAGTTCAAAACGAATGGCCGCAAGCTGGTTTACCATTCGGGGAGTACTTTTTGTGCGAATACTCTTGATGAGCCTGTTCTTTTTCCTTAGTAGCGTTCGGAATTTTGCAGAAACCCAAGGCTTTCTAGCGTCAGTTTTGACAGATTTAATGGGAACCATCGCGAGGCATTGGAGAAGAATGGTCTTGAATGCAGTCCAGACCTAATTAATATGACTGAAATTAGGCAGTTGCTCACAAAAACGTAAAAAAAGATAATGAATCCTACTCTTAATTGCGACCCAATTGGCTTTACCATAACTCTTTATCATTACAACCTACCCTCAATATCATTCTCGGCAAAAGAATGTGAGAGGATATCGGAAAGGATTTCTCGGGTATTCTTCCATATCCTCTCTGTATTTTTGTCTGCAGCTCCGCTTGAGGCGGAATTTGTCTATTTAGCCTTCGGGGTGACTTTTCCCCTTTCACCAGCGCCAGGCAGGGAGAATCTCATCTTCCCCTATGACTGGATTGTATAAAACTCTGTTGTTGTTTCTGAACAATGACTTCAACTTTGCGATTTGGAGCACTTGAAGTGTTCCAAATCGTGTGCGTGTTCTAAATGTGTGAAGGAAAATGGTGTTCCAAGAGCACACTTCGTTTTCTAAAAACGCCCCGAAAAGATACTTCCATCTAAGTCTTCTTTAAAAGCTGTTTCAAAGGCTCAATCGTGCTCTAAACAGAAATCTCCAATTTAGAGTGTGTCAGGCATGTATGCCTGGCCGGCGTCTCCAGTCAGCTGTCTTTGAAGGCGCAATTGGAGTTTGTGGTTCGCAGCTCTCACTTGTGAAACGACTCTTCTTTTTGCGTGCTTCCAACGCTGCCACGGATCATACATACTTTGTTTTTAAGTTGACAAAGATCCCATTTCGAAATTGGAACTTATTTGTCTTCAAGGACCAAACTGCTGCTTAGTGTCTCTCTGTCCCATTCCTTTTGCAATCGAGACCGCTCCTTGCTGAACCTTTGCTCATTCGCCAAACGTCCTTAAGGACGCAGATCTCAACAACAATAAGACACAATTTTCCTTTTAGCACTTTGGGGGAGGCATTCGAGTTGTAATTATTTCCTTTGTTGAAACAGAGATTGGAGAGGCAGGACGGATCAATCTCTGTGATAACAAAGCCCAAGCCACGTTGCCCAAGCTATGAAATGAGACAAATGACAACAATATTTGTTTGGCTTCATTTTCAGCAGTCCGCAAAAACTGAAGATTTGCTGCTTCGTTCGGAAGAGAAGGATTCGATTGATAATTGGAGGGTTCTGGCCATGGGTTCATAATTGGAAAGGGTGGGCCGCATGGGAATATCAATTACCACTTGTAATATACTCGTTCAGCAGGCCGGTGACGGAATTATTTGGGAGTGTAGAATGGAGAGAAAAAGAAACGAAAGTTAGAGTTTTACTCGTATGCCGGTCGAGTATTGGTTTCTCTGTAGAGTTGGGTTTTTTTGTGGAGTTGGGTTTTTCCATCTGTGGAGTTGGGTTTTCGTGGAGTTGGCTTTTTTGTGGAGTTGGGTTTTTTGCGAAGTTGATGGGTTTTCTTCTGCGTGGAATTGGTTTTTTTGTGGAGTTGGGTTTTTGTGCAGTTGGGTTTTTTGTGTAGTTGATGGGTTTTCTTCTGCGTGGAGTTGGGTTTTTGTGGAGTTGGGTTTCCGTGGAGTTGGGTTTCCGTGGAGTTGGGTTTTTTGTGCAGTTGAGTTTTCAATCTGTGGAGACAGATTTTCTGTTAACAGAAATCACAGCCAAGCTTGGAGTCTCGCAGGCCGAGCTCCACGGATCCATCTGACGGATATCCATGCGGGTTCCAAGCGAAAGAGGTCTCCTGGAGAGGTGTGGAAGACGGCCTATGCCTCCAGCAAAAAATATACGATTTTTGCAATTTCAGGGCCATTTTAGACCAAAATTGTCAATTGTTTTCCATTTAAAGTGGGCAAATATTTTCAAGTAGAATATAGCTATAGACTAAACATGGTGGTCTCCACGTTGGCAGATAAACATGTCATTGCCTATACGAAGATAACAGTGGTTTTTCTCGAAACATGCCAAAAACAACAGGAATGGTGACAAAGCTGAGATAATAGTGTTGTGTATAAAAAGAGGATTATACCTAAAGATAAGTAAAGTCAGGAAACCAAAACGGCACTCATTTATGGATTTAGGGGGCATGGCCCCCAAGACTATAGATCCAATACGCTCCCTGTAACTGTTTCTACAGGGTTGCCCAAAAGCGCTTGGAGATGGCCAAGCTTTAAATTTGCTGTGAAAAAAACAGCATTTGTGGATCTGATACTTTTTCCAACTCTAACCATACGGGTGTCAACGCGGTAATTGGAACCACATGATATGATGGTTCAGATTGAAGTGGCTAGAGCTGTAAAAAATTTCAGATCACAAATCTGATGCATGTATACACCGTAAGCATTACTGTATGCACATGAATCCAAAGAAGCCCGACCTGCAGCTTTTGGAGTTGCCGCACAAATTGAATTTTTATGCTTTGCTGTGGGGATTGGTGAGTTTTTTTAACACTCCTTGCATTTCGAAGTTATTTTTGGACCGATCTCCTCGTCACACGGCAGTCCGTACAAAAAACGTATACACTCTAAATCTCGGGTTTCCATACGGAATACCTTTGTAACCCCTTTTAAAACAGGCTTAGATGGAAGTGTTCGTTTCGGAACATTTTGGAGCACGTAATGTGTTCTACAGGAGCGATATTTCCCTATCGGAACACAAACTCTATTTGGATCACATGAAGTGTTCCAAATCTGAGACAGGAAAATGTTCCGACAAGCATCTGAAAATCATCCGAATGGATTAACACTTTCATCAAAAAGCCTGTGTTTGAAAGGTGTTCTAAACGGAAACCCTTAGTTTAGGGTGTATGCCGAAATAGGTGCGAGTATCAGAAACTGCCAGTCACACGCCACCGATTCTAATTATTGGCCCCATTGATTGCATGCGGCAACTTTGGAAGGCATGCTCTTGCAACAACGAAAGTTTTTCTTTGATTAAAACATATGATGAAGTGACAAACATTTAAGTGTTAGACGAGAAAACGTGTATACACAAAGCTTCAAGACCAACACTACGCGTGAACTCGTTTGACCTGAGTTGTATTTTTTGCAGTTTGGTAAGTAAGCGCTGTGATACAGGGTCGTTCAGATCGAACGCATGACCGTTTTGATCGGTATTTGTGTTCATTGAGAATGCGAAGAACGCTGAACTTTCTCATTCCGGCACCTGACCTACTCTGCCGGAACTTTGATGCGGGTCCACGTGAAAGGCAACTAAAACGGCAGCAGACGTGACCTCACCCGTTGCCCCTGTTCCGACTCCCTTCCGAGAGACATCCTTCACAGAGAATGTTGTACGAAACTTCTGCATAAGGTCCAAAATTGTAGAAACAGCAGGCTGGGATAGGTCAAGGAGAGATGAGGAGTGCGAAAAACACCTGGCTCAACTCGACTGTGCTCGTACTCCGATGATTTTCTCCCATCAGGAGAACCATTTATACACGCTCTTCGTCAGAGTAGCGAACCATCTTGGATAACCAAGCAACATTCCAGGAGTACCGCGAGCAATGAACACAGAACGATATCAGCGAGAACAGATGACCTTCAAAGAGAACATGAATCGCCTTCGCGATGTGATCGGAATTGCAAGCAGTGAAAGTTAACTCGCCCGATGAACATTGGGAATCGTCATTTATTTTGCGAAGGTTCAGGAACACCCTGCACTCAAACCACAATAACTGAACTGGATTGCTAATCGGCGCGGGTCAATAGAGTTCACGCGTAGTGTTGGGCTTGAACCTTTCAGTATACGTGTATACACTACGGATCAAGCTCAGCACTAAAAATTCAAAAAGGCCGTCGCTGCGAAGTCATGGCTTGACTTGCATTCCCATTACCCGGCAATGACCTTTCTCGGCGCCGTACAGGGTGAACCGATGGATGCTTTAAAAAGGACTGCTGTTTTTCAACGAACAAGCGTAAATGCGGCAAGCGGGAACACCTGATGCTGCAACAGCTGCTGATATCGCTCGCCTGTGAGTGTGCCCTCCAGGAAAAAGGCCCGATTATTTCATCATCCCAAATTGCCGCCTACACATTATTAAGCTACAAATGGTGCTGAGTGTGGGCCTAGACTGCCCAGTGTGGATTAGTTGCACTCCAATAGCGGTTGCCTCTTCCCTTGGCCATTTCGTGGAAAGTCTTTGACCGAAAATGTAGTAAGAAATTTGTTTATGAGGTCCAAGATGGATGACACACAGGGTTGCGGGCGTTCGGGTGGCGTCCATGGAACAAACGACACACTGCTGCGGTGATGGTGATCACCCATTTGCAGCACCATCTCAATCCTCTCGGGATGGGAATAACGCTCTCGCTCCATGTTGATGTTGCGACACCCTGTCAGCTGGCCACTCGTCAAAATTTTTAAAACCGGTAAAAACACCTTTTCAACCTGACGCCTCGACTTTTCTGCCAATAAACGCGCTTTTTCCTCAAAACTTATCACGGCCGCTCGTAGGGCTGAGCTTGATCCGTAGTGTATAGATTCGTGTATACGAGTATATGCTCATGTACGTTTTTTTTAAAACACGTTGAACGGATCTGCATTTGCACGAGGAGCACCATATTGGTTGTGGTTGCGATCGTCTGGATTTTAAGGCATGAGGACGCCATCCTGACTGCGGAGACTACATTGAACGGTTCTTGTGCTTGCCTGCGACCTGTCGGGAGATCCTGAATGGGTGAAGGGAGTCTTATTTCCTGCTTTCTTGCATTTTAATGCGCTGATCACTTTGCGAACCACGCGGTCATTTCATACTCTCCTGTACTTTTTCACCTGGGCTCGAGACGAAGCGCTGCACGAGGTCACTACACCTGGCCGACGCTTGTTGCGCTGTTTGGTTCACAGCAATCGCGAACAGGGTGTCACTGGTTTCGTGCGTACTCTTGTTTCCTTGCCTGTCGCAGATGGTTTGACATAAGTTTTGGCTTCCGTTGTAGAAACCAAAAGAAAAAAGAAAAGGGCGGGACAAGAAACAAAGGTAAATGGGCATACCCATTTTAGATTGCGAATTAGGCTTTCGCGTCCACAGAGTGGCATATTCAACCCGTGTGAAGACACTCCATGAGGAAACATTCGGTAAAAGTTTGGCAAAAACTTTTATTTATTTCCTGGTGAAATTGTAAATTTTGGTAAAATTTTAAATTTTGCAAAATTTTGGTGAATATCTTTTTTTTGGAAGCCAAATTTTTTACGAAACCCTAATTTTGGTAAAATTTGGTAAAATTGGAAAGAAAGTGTTAAAATTTTACAAAATAGTGTCTTTGTCACGAGCAAAAATTTCAACAGAGCTGAACCAGCCACTGACACTACTCGCAAACCTACAGTCCCATGCAACTACGCCAACCAACCAGCAAAATAAAAGCGCGACACCCTGTGGCGTTGCTCAGGTTTTCGTCAGCAGCTTGCAATTTTCAGGAATCCACAAAAACGACAGGACGGACGCCTGACGTGTTTTAAAAAAAACGAACGGTATACAAGAACACGTGTAAACGTGTATCCGAGTGTGTACGTGTATACGAGAACATTTGTACGTGTAACGATCATACGTGAAGAGCGGCGGCGTTCATTCATGGAAAAAATTGCAACCGTTCAGATTTTTGCAAAAACTCCATGCTGCAGAGATTGAAGATCCACATTTTGCAACCGAGGTCAAAATCTGACACCTCTAGAACGCTTTCTTGCAATCTGGCGCTTTAATTTCTACCGCCTGCATAAGAATAAAAACGAAGAAAAAAAAGTTTCAGAGGCAACAGTTGAATGTTCGATGTGAAGTATGGGATCCATTCCTGGCTTTTGATATTTCACCGTTGGACAAGATTCACAGACGAGCAGCTCGATTTATTTGTCAGAATTGCGTTCGTGATGCAAGCGTCACGATGTTAGAAACACTTGCCCTTCAAGATCTTCCTTCCCGACGCCTTGGAAGAAGGCTTAAACTCTTCCAGGCCATAATCTCTGAAAACGTCCGAATATCCCTACCAACATCGTTTTCTGTTGTCGCGTAGCCCAGGCGAACTCAACACATTTATCATATGGACTTTCCTTTCACTGATTACACAAAGCACAATGGTTCTTTCACCAGGACTGCTCGTGAGTGGAATTCCCTGCCACCAACTTCTCAGTTCCTCCGTAAGCCTGCTCCACCACCTCAGGTATTGCACTTATACTAGATCTTCGTTATTTTATTTTAACCATTCTTGTGTTGCTTTTTTCTGCAAATCAATCCCCAATTTCTGCCGTTTTTTTTTCATTGAATTGATATTCTTTTTTGATGTTTTGATAAGTAGGCAGTTTTTTAAGTTCTTTCTATAAGGCCTTTGTCGACTAACCAGTGCATTTTGTTAGTCGTTAATTTTGAAATAAATAAAAATAAATAAATAAATGGAAAAAACACATGTAATGGGTACATTAATTCCGCCGCCACAATACACGTCTTACGAGTATACATTTGTATCCGGCGTGTATTTCGTACAGCAACGCTGAAAGTTTCGGCTTTCGGCAACCCTTTTTCGTTGTTGTTGATGAACGAGTAGGTATATAGCCAGCAGTTGCATTTTAAGCCGATCCGCAATGGTCGGCAAGCATTCAACAACAACTTTCGACAACAGCTCTATCAAACTGATTAAGCCAATTTCCTCCGAAATGTGATGAGAGGTACCTTTTGGGCGGAAGAAGACTCGGATACATGTGGGGAAAAAGGTTCAGGGGAAACTTGCAATCATAACGTTTATAATTTTTCCAATCTTGTGAGAGCTACACTGCAAATTCTCCGTTCCCGAAATAACAACTTTTGACGTTTTAAAAGTAAAGACTTGAATGTGAAAAAAGTCCCATCCTCAAACCTTCCATGTTCCGTTCTTCTAATAATCATCGCAAATCATGGACCGACCATGTGATCGCAAGAAAAAAAACTATCATAGGTAAATATCGAAAATTCGATTAGGCGCACAATCCTTTTAGGGGAGCGGAACGTGGCGACGCGTCGCCGCTTCTGCGAATGGGGGCTAGGCGCCGCTGTTTCGTGGTCAGGGGCACAGCGCCCCAGCTGGGTTCCAAGCCTCCAAGGGGCAGAGGCTATGGCATGGGTCTGAGGGACAGAATCCTTCAGACGTTAAGACATTTTTATATTTTTGAATTTTGGGTTCATTTTTGGCGCAAAATTGCGACTTTCTGTTTGCAAGAGTTGGCAAAAATGTGACAAAAAGGGGTATTTTACTCGGTTTAGACGGATGCGATAGGGGGGGCGCGGGGGTGGCAGTCGCAAACCAGTCCCCGACCCGAGCGGAATAGCTTCCATTCTCAATTGAGTTCAACGATGTTTGGAAATTCGGAAAATGTAAAGGGAATACAAAGAAAATGCACAGAAAAAAAGCGGAAAATGTACGGATTCGCACGGAAAACGTATGTAAAAATGGAAAAAGGAAAACGCGAATCTGACATCCGACACGCTGCAATGTTTACCACAGAGCGGCAGGATCACCCTGTTGCTGCATGACCTGACACTCCCGAAAAACGCGTCAACTCATGTGTTCACTTTTACACTTTAAACACGAAGTTCAGTTTGGAACACTATGTTTCAACATGGGATTAGATATAGGAAGTGTTCTTTTAAGAACTTTTATGGAACACTCAGTGTTCCAAGAACACACTGAGTGTTCCATTCCAACTCTGTGACATTCCTGTCACAGATTTGGAACACCGTTAGTGTTCCAATAACAGACCAAGTGTTCTTAAAAGAACACTTCCTATCTAAGCCCATGTTAAAAAGTGTGTTCCAAACTGAACTTCGTGTTTTGAGTATATGTGGCGTGGCCAAAATGAAAAAGCAAACAGGAAAATGTTATCCAAAGCTGCTGCTTTTCGGTAGGAGGCTACGCGAAGGGGCTGGAGTGGCGAAGCCCCACTCGTATTTTTAAGTAATTTTCCCTAAACGTCCTCTTCGGTTTTTTTCCTCGCTGGAAACTCTCCCACATTCAGGTCGAACCAGCCAGCGTTAAGTTTTATGGACTTCATAAAATTCCGCCCATTTCAAGGTGCTGAATTTTCTTTATAGAAACCACAATTCGCCCTTAAAATTTTCAAAACCGATCGGTGCAATCGAAATTCGAAGTGTCTTTTCCCGTGGCCTTCCCTTCAATTAGTAGGTCCTTTTTGGTCCAGAGGATCCCCGTTTTCCAGACGTACACGAGTAGCAGAAGGGCACTTGAAAGGGCACACCCTTTGCAATTCCCATTCCTTCCTGTGCTATACCATTCCTAAGTCGCACTTAGTTTAGCGTATCAATTTCATGCCCAGTGACTGCAATCGAACCAGGGTCACTGGGTCACCCTTCATTAAGCGCAGCGCAAGACAAGAAGGAAGGAAACGTGGAATTCTACTGTTTCCCCAGACAGGGTGCACCAATGAATATTTATCCACGATTCGATTTTTGATGCGGACGGGGATCGTAACTAAATTGAATCGAGAGCGCAAGTTTTGCACGTTGAATGCCACCAAACAGACTTTTAGATAGCGTTTCGTCGTCAGCCAGCTGGCCAAATGGACATCCAGCAGGAGGCCAAATGACCAATTATTAGATATGCAACGGCCAAATGTCCAGCAGAGTGTTCAACGCCAGCGCCAAAATGTGCGGCGGCCAAGTGTCAACATCTAGTGACTTTTCGCCCAATCTGTACATGTAGTCTGCTCTTGTCTCGTTGTCTCGGCGGACTCGCAAACTTTCTCAGCTCATTTCTGCCCAAGAATCTTTTTCACCCTAAGATACAAAGCGACCAACATTATCCAACGGGGTGCGATTTGGATCCTCAAGGATGCCCACACCAGATACCTTACTCAGCCTCTAAGGATCCCGCATTCCTTTCCAAGATAGGTTGTGATCAGGCCCCAAATAGTGCCTCGGTGTACCTGATATATCTTTTATCCGCGTGATACAGACTATTCCTGATTCTACTTGACATAGGCTTTACTGACATGAGCAGTATGTGGCTGTCCTTATGGTTGCGCGTCTTGTCCCAAATGTGAAAACGTTCAATCCTGTTTCCGCATATCGCATTTATTAAAATCACCGTCTGGCGGATCTAAAAACAAACAAAAATTCCAATGTTGCACTTTCAGCCATGTATCGGAGCCGTGGCAGAAGACTGTATGCAGTCGAATTCGTGAAAACCCCGTATTTCTGGCGTCCCAACAGTGCTCCGAGAAAAAAATTTCGCGAAACTTTTTCCCGGGAAATGGAATTATTTTGGAATCCAATTCCAAACGGATCTCTCAATAAGGCAACAACGCTATTAAAATTTTTTCAAATTTCCATCAAAAAATTCTCCTCAAAGGGATTGGAGATTCGTGTGATGGGTGGGGTGAAGTAGACAGCCATGGGCGTGGAAAGATATAAATGATGCCGTTGCGGGGACAAGCGAAACGAGAACCAATGCGTCGCCAAACACTTTCCAGCAGAGGGAAACACATAAGTTCCGTTCAGACGAGACGGACAGGAATCGCGTGCTGTAAAGCTAACGTGGGCATACAATCTTCCTCGCTGTCTCGTGAGGACCATTTTTATCTGAGGACCATTTCTACCATTTTTCTGAGGTGGACTATACGGTCACGGTGTCGCCAAAGAAACGTTAATATATTGCAGATTCCGAAGATCCGTTCAGACGAGACAGACTGGAGTCGCACCAACATGCTGACACTGCGTGCTTCAAGTCCAACGTGGGTACCTACATTCCGCGGTAAAAACTTAAAATTGGCAATATTTGGCGTGACCAACATCCGTATTTCGCCTTTCCTTTTTTCTCAATTTATCAACCCACTGCTTGGTGTCCGCAAGCGCCTGCTGTCAACCAACTGCTCGCCATCCGCCTTTCAGGCCCGGAAAAAATCCCCGATGTTGGCGTATCCACACGTAGCCCCCCTCGTAAATGTATTGGCTCAACCCAATCCCCCCATGCCATCTCACCAGGGTAATTTTTATATTTATCGGGGATTTATGGCCACTCATGCCCCCGACCCGATCAGTTCAGGAGAGCAGTGACACTGCTTTCCTTACGGGAGTGAAGAGGGAGTGAAGAGGGTCACGGGAGTGAAGAGGGTCAAACTTCGACGCAGACAGAAGCTTCAATTCCTCCAAAAGAAAAGAACTGTTGGCGAAAGAACTTCTGAACTTTTTCTCTCCCCAAAGAAAAGGATGTTTTTCTATTGAAGTATAGGAGAACTCGATGGAGGGAAACGGGTAAAGAATAAGCGTGATTTTGACGGAACCGGCTCAGACTACTTCCCGAAAGGGAAAGACCTATCGGTAAAACTTTACAATCATATCAGCTACTTTTGGGGTAATCAACTTCAGGGACGGGATTTACGTTTTGTCTCCCCTTTTTTCTTTATGAAAGCTAACCAAACATGACCGATCCCCCTTACCGTCACTGCTTGCTGCTTGTTGTCAACCTTGCGCTTGAAATCCGCCATGAGGACCAGAAAAACGTCCCCGAACCTCACGTACGAATCCACATGCATCTTTATATTTGAAAGTACAACCGTTGGACCGGCGCTTCTTCCGCAATAAACTCTGCTTCTGCGAGTATTGGTTTTCTGTGTTCTCCATCATGGGTGCTGCGCTTGACCAAAATTAGTGCCGTCTCTCCGAAGCCTTTCTTCAATGTGAATAAAATTGGAGTGATGGGTGGTGAGTTCCCGTTTCTCCACACCCTTGTCCGGTGCAGTGAAGCCATTCATGCACCCAAACATGTGTTTTTCCCATTCAACTGTTGTTGCCTCCCAAAGTTTTCTCTTGTGTGCATGCGGTAGAAATAAAAGTGCCAGCTTGCGACAAAGCCTAATGGAGCTGCCAGATTTTTTACCGCGGTTCAAAAAGAGGATGGTTTGAATTCTACAGCATGGAGGTTTTGCTAAATTCTGAACAGTAACAATTTTCACATGTATGAGTCCATGAATTCCACCGCCACAATACATGGACCAGGTGTGGCCTCATGTGGCTGCGACCAGCCATACACCTACCCCACCTATGGCAAGAAAACTTGTTTGCGCATCGCAATGCTCGCCAACCAAGTTCGGTACGATTTGCCGCATTTGCAATAATCTGTAAGCTCACGCAGCGGAACGTTTGGGGAATTTGTGGAATTTGGGAGGCCGTTGCGAGGGTTCAAAACACTTCCATCGACTAAACAGGACGAAAAAACCGGAGAGACATATGCATTTCAAATCCATATGTATAATTTTCTCCATGCGAAAAATGTGGGCAACGCAGACATAGTGTCGGATAATCTGGTTACGCGAGGTTGGGTCAATTGCAAACCGCACTACCCCAGTCTTGCCCATCCCTTCAATAATCCCCTGCGCAGTACAATAATTGTTTTGGGAGTGTAACACGGCGAAAAGTAGACTTGCTGCGACAACACGCTTGACCGCATGGTCCTCATGGGCTCGATTTGGATTCAGAGACATTATTTTTGCATTCGAATGCGGCCATTGAACTAAAGTGTAATGTGGATGTCTAACAGCGTGCAGCTGGCTGGATATGGAAGGTGGCATCCAATCACGTTACCGGTTGTAAGGCAAGCGTATCGAACATCATTGCAGTGCCATCTCTCCGACTGGGAGCACCCAGGGTTTCGCAAGAAACACTCAACTCAATTCAGCTCTGCCTTACACGTGACAGCTCTCGTATACAGGCGACTACTGCCACGCTTCCATCACAATAGTTACATGTCCAGTTTATTTTTGAGATCAATTGGTGCAGAACGTCGATGGCTCCATGTTCGTGCAGCTGGTATCATTCTCCTAGATATTCCCTGCTGCCCCGTCATTTCTTGCAAACATTTCCTTTTTTCACAGAAACCTCCTTTGCCACGACGCGTCAATTGCATCTGCCGCTCAGAGAATGAGAGAGAAAGAGGGAGGGAGAGAGAGATAGAGAGAGAGAGAGAGAGAGAGAGAGAGAGAGAGAGAGAGAGAGAGAGAGAGAGAGAGAGAGAGAATAGAGAGAGAGAGAGAGAGAGTAGAGGAGAGAGTGATAAGAGAAGGGTAGGGAGGTCAGAGAGAGGGAGGAGAGAGGGTGCGAGGATTGGTGATTGGGTAGGGAGTATAGTGAGATATGAGGAGGGGAGCGGCGGGGGAGAGAGAGAGGGACAGCGCGAGAGAGAGAGGCAGAGGGAGAGCATTGCTTTCAAGGGGCCAAACACACGGTTGCGATTTGTGTCGCAGTGTTGCGATTTGTCTCGCACAGTGTTGCACAGCGGATTATTTCCAAGGGTTAAAAATACAGTTCAATTTTGTATTGCATGGCAGATTGTTTTTAAGGGGCGAATCACACGGTTCCGATTTGTGCCGTACTGTGTTGCATAGCAGATTGTTTCCAAGGGGTTAAAACACGGATGAATTTTGTATTGCATGGCAGATTGTTTTCAAGGGGCTAAAGACACTGTTGCGATTTGTGCCGTACAGTGTTGCATTGCAGATTGTTTCCATGGGGCTGTAACATGGTTGCTATTTGTGAATTTAGCATGCCTATTCGAGAATTTAGCATCCCTATTGGTGCTGCACAGCAGACTGTTTTCAAAAAGGATTAGCACTTGGTTGCCATTAATGTAGCATGCACAGAGGATGGTTTCTTAGGGGTTAAGGACACGGTTGCGATTTCCATTATCTAGCAGATTTTTTTTCAAAGGTTAAAACGCTCGGTTGCTATTTGTGCTACACAATAGATTGGTTCCAATGGTTTAACCACAAGGTTGCGATATGTGTTAAATAACATGGGTATTGTTTCCAAGAGGTTGTAAACACATGGTTGCTATTTTGTTGCATTATAGATTGTTCCCAATTGGTTAATCGCATGGATGCGCTTGTCGTGCATGGCATAGGATGTTTACAAGGGTTAGCACACACTAGTTTGGAGTGTGTGGTTTATCAGGCTGTTTCGATTGGTCTTAATTTGTACGGTTGTTATCTGCCTTGCAGTGTATCCAAATGAGGTTGAGCTTATTTCTCACATGTAGATATTCATTTGTTTCGGAACACAGTCTCGGAATAAAAAAACGACCAATTAAATTAAAGAAGATTGGGTGGCAATGATCCAAATGAGGCGGCTCGCATGATAACAGAGTCTTTTTACAGCGGCTCAAGTGTTTCGGTTCACTGAAGGAATTTGATTTAACACCCTGTCATTAAGATGACGAGAGCCCAGACTCAAGCTCTAAGTGTTACACCACAATTTCCCTGTACCAACGAACTATTCCATTAAACTTAATCATCGCAGAACAGACAACGGCATTTCACTCGCCCTCCCTCTCTTCCTCAGTCCCCTTATCCCTTCATCAGTCCCCTTATCCCTCCCTCCCTTCCTCAGTTCCCTTATCCCTTCCTCAGTCCCCTTATCCCTCCCTCCCTTCCTCAGTCCCCTTTCCCTCTCTCCCTTCCTCATTCACCTTAGTCCTCTCTTCATGTCGAGTTCTTTTACACCCTGTCTCTTTTTTTCTATCTTGTGATCTCTCACTCTTTGAAAGATTCTAATCTTTTTTTTGTTCATAGACTATTTGATTTCTTTTTGTTTCAGGATTTGAAGGTTGAGACTCTGTCTCCTACGTATTTTTCTCACTCAAATTTTCATTCTCCTCCGCCCCTCGGTGGGTTGTCTCGGTGGGTGTTCCTTCTTGCCCCGCACTATTAGAGATTGGAATTCTCTAACTTCTGCATCCCCCGCAATTTTGAGGGCAAAAGCATCCCTGGGCGTCGCCTTTGCAACAACTCTTGTGACAATTAATCATATCTTTGCTTTTGCTCCGTACCTGTTTGTTTTGACCTTGTTTTTGAAATTTTATGGCCAACTTTTTACACATAATTTGTTTGTCGTTCTGCCACCATTGCTTTTGTGGGCAGTATTGCTTGAATAATAAATAGGCTTCTGCAAGCGTGAGGTACAACGAATAGCCAGTCTCCGTCCTTATGCCGGTTATAATTTCTGCAACATGGTACTTTTTCCCTAGACTTCCTCGGCGCAGAATTTCCACATAATTTTCCCTGACTGGCTTTGCTGTCTACCGCTGTTGCCTCGGATCATGTTCTTCCCGTTGCGCTAGGACAGAAATTTCTGTTTACTATTTCTTATTTCTTCCGTCATTTGAGTTCTGCTTAGTGTAACGCAGCGGGCTCCTCGGTTGCTCGATGGTCGAAATTGGAATAAAAACGTTGTACAGGGGGTTTCATAAGTCATCGCCCTCCAAGGACGCACTCAACATCCGACCCAAGTATGAATATTGACCAGGAAAGAGAACAAGTTGTAACTCAGCTGTTGTGGACCTTTCATCGAAAACTGCTGGGTGTTCTTAGGACGTTAAGTGGGATCGCTCTGTTGATAACAGCCTGTTAAATTTCATTTTTTTTTTTTTTGAAAAGCACGTCGCTATTTTTTGAAAAACACCGTCCGGAATTTCTGTGAGTTTGTTTTGAGCATTGCAAGGCTTGCAAAAACATGACATGTGGGTAATTCGCGCTGAGAAAGGACATGTTGGAAAGAGGAAAGAATGTCGCCTGTTGTGACAGCACCGCAGCCAAGGTTTCAAATCTCGCTGGTTTGCTTTGGACATGCATGTAGCCATCACAGATCAATGATGTTTTTGGCGAAAGTAAAATCAATGGCAGCATGCGCCACAAAACATCATGACACTCGTGTGAGGCGTGAAGTTGCACCAAAGCATGTTAAAATTAAACGGCCCGTGTTAACCAGTACTTTAAAATATCGCCAAATGTGTTCGAGGACTTCTGATAAGTTCCGTATTTATAGGTATAGCATAGATCATTCATTTGCAGACACCGGCGTGGACATGTGAGCAAGCATAGCGTTTTTCATAGCTCTAACGGCGCTCTTTTAGATTATGTATTTTTCGGCTTTCGCTGAAATTTGGCAATAAAAATCGCTGATATTTCCGAAGCACTTAGAAGTATTGACAAGAAGCACGCAAGATGCAAGCAGCTGAACCACATCTCCCACACGTCTGGCCACGAGCTACTGAAATTCACACATGGTCCACAACCACATTCGCGAGAAAGCTGAAAATGGAGCAAGAAAGGGAGACGCCATCAATGCATCTGTTCATTTGAACAATAAACATGATCCTTGATATTTATGTATCCAATTTGAGGAAGATTTCCTTATTATTATGTCTCGTTTTCCTGGTTCACAGTTCGTGGATGCAACTACAACTGCTCGATAAGTACAGGTCGTTTCCAATTCACAAAATGAAATGATGACAGGAAAACTCGTTCAAACCACTATACTTTAGAGATTTAACGGCGCGTCTGTCTTGTTTTCTGGGTCCATTTTAGACAGTGCGATATTTGAACGAATACCTAAAAAACAATAGCGTGCAACATAGGATATGATGGAGAGATACGAGGTGTCAAGCCTGCAGAGAGCCTGCATGGCGGAAACGAAGCAGCCCAAACCAGCACGATTGAGCTTTGCAAACCAAAGAGGAGGTGGGCGCGTGTTTGGTTGTGCAATTGTTTAATTGTTTAATTGCAAAAGTTACCAGGCGAAAGAATTGGCACTGGTGTAAACGGAAAGAAATAACGAAGAAACACATTTACAAATCGCGGACATATAGCCCAGAGTCAAAATTGGTCAAATATACAAAACGCAAACAAATAGAAGACGAAAAGGCTAACTAGGAGGCTGGCTGGTGTGCGTGAAACGCTGACGCATTAATCAAAATTCGAGATGATCTAGGAAGGTTATTCCAGTCTAAGGCCGATCTCGGAAAAAAGGAATTCTGAAGTACATTACTTCTTGAACGAGGTGTCATAAGAGACATGCCGTTGTCAGTCCGGCGCTGCACTGGTTTGACAAAGAAGCCAAGAGGAAGGGTTGAGTCTATATCATCAGTAATAAATCCACTCAGCAGTCGCAAGCGATGCTCACGACGCCGAATTGAAAGGGGAACTAGGTCTAGATCTTTTAGTATTGAAGACACACTGCAAAAACGATCGAACTTACCAGCAATAATTCTGGCTGCCCTGCGTTGGACTTTCTCTATTGACGCGATTTCGCAAGCTTTAACGGGATCCCAGACACCACTATAGCATACTCCAGGATAGGGAGAACTAAAGAAACATAGGCTCGTTTTTTAACCTCAACTGGGGCTCCTCTAAGGTCACGGTGTACACAGCCGAGGGTGGAGCTGGCTTTCCGAATGGTTGCAGAAATGTGTGAGTTCCATGAAAGGTTGCTTGAAAGCGTTATTCCTAAATATTTAGTCTCATTTTTTTGATGAAGGAGTGATGACCCAATATGATAAGCAGGCTGAGGAATAAGGAGCAATTTAGAATGGCCAAAACGCATTGCGAATAATTTATTTGCGTTGATTGTCATAGCATTTGCGGCACACCTATCTGGCTGCCGCACCAGCTGGCTGGTCCCTCCAATCCAATCTATGTTGAATTCCTCTTTGTTCGAAGCTTTTCTGTGGACCCTGTTGTAGAAACAAAACTGCCTGTCTATGAAGCATTCGTAATCTTGGCCTCGATTGACTGCCGCTCACGTGAGAAGGCCTTCAGCATATATGAGAGGTACATAATGATGGCGTGCACTCAAAGAAATTTGATTGCTTTCGTAGTTCATTACCTTGCGAAATGGCGGGTCTGCGAATTATGGAATGAATTAGAAAGTTTACAACTCATTTATTCGACGCACAAACAATGAAAATAATTTCAGAAATAATGAAAACACGAGACTCACATGAAACAATGCATGTCACGCAGTGTCCGTCAAAACAATCTTTACAGCACTTCCAATATTATAATAGAGTCCTCCTGCAGAATGGGCGGGATTCGGAGTCACATTGCATGTGGCAATATGGGAAGACTCTTTCGGCGAGCGTGGTACAATTCGAGTGGCCCAAAGGCAAAATGATGCACGCTGCCTTCCGGAAGATTTCAGGGTAGCATTGTGGAAAAATTGCCTGATGTTTTAACTTGTAAAGTTCGTTTTTGCAGACGACTGTGTTTTGTATTCTGTTGTTTATCGCGAGGGGAAGGACTGCCGGGATATTCAGTAGGATTTTGGCGGGCATTTCCTATAACGTTGGGTTTATAAACTACATGGTCGAGTTGGCCTTTTTTAAAAATCGACAAGATGTGATGGGCACCACTTTTGCTTTTGTCGAAGAAGGCAACACCGAATTGCACAATTTCGGTCACTCTCGGGAAAATCTTCAGCTTGGAGAGTAGGTATAATAAATTAAACTCAACTGGCTTTTTCCTCGTGGAGAGTGAAATGCATATTTCCCCCTTATCATGTAAAACCAATTTGATCATGAAAACCAAATTTGATCATGAAAACCAATGTGATCATGAAAACCAAATTTGATCATGTAAAACCAATTTGATCATGAAAACCAATTTGATCATGAAACCAAATTTGCTCATTAAAACCAATTTGATCATGAAAACCAAATTGATCACGAAAACCAAATTTGATTATGAAAACCAAATTGATTATGAAAACCAATTTGATCACGAAAACCCGATTTGGTCATGAAAAACCAATTTGATCATGAAAAACCAATTCGATCATGAAAACCCAATTTGGTCATGAGAACCAATTTGATCATGAAAAACCAATTTAATCATGAAAAAACAATTTGATCATGAAAAACTAATTTGATCATGAAAAACCAATTTGATCATGTAAAACCAATGTGATCATGAAAACCAATTTGATCATGAAAAGCAAATTTGGTCATGAACACCAATTTGATCATGAAAACCAA
The DNA here is from genome assembly GCA_030068105.1 of Sinentomon sp. SZTP_YWyxl. NCBI lineage: Eukaryota > Metazoa > Arthropoda > Protura > Sinentomata > Sinentomidae > Sinentomon > Sinentomon sp. SZTP_YWyxl. Next base: position 1,991 of record JASGXE010006739.1, on the reverse strand, counting down.
TGTCATCATGAATACCAAATTTCATAATGTAAAACCAATTTGATCATGAAAACCAAATTTGATCATGAAAACCAATTTGATCATGAAAACCAAATTTGATCATGTAAAACCAATTTGATCATGAAAACCAATTTGATCATGAAACCAAATTTGCTCATTAAAACCAATTTGATCATGAAAACCAATTTGATCACGAAAACCAAATTTGATTATGAAAACCAAATTGATTATGAAAACCAATTTGATCACGAAAACCCGATTTGGTCATGAAAAACCAATTTGATCATGAAAAACCAATTCGATCATGAAAACCCAATTTGGTCATGAGAACCAATTTGATCATGAAAAACCAATTTAATCATGAAAAAACAATTTGATCATGAAAAACTAATTTGATCATGAAAAACCAATTTGATCATGTAAAACCAATATGATCATGAAAACCAATTTGATCATGAAAAGCAAATTTGGTCATGAACACCAATTTGATCATGAAAACCAATTTGATCACGAAAATCCAATTTGGTCATGAAAAACCAATTTGACCATGAAAAACCAATTCGATCACGAAAAACGCAATTTGGTCATGAAAAGCCAATTTGACCATGAAAAACCAATTCGATCATGAAAAACTAATTTGACAATGAAAAAAACAATTTGATCATAAAAACCAATTTGATCGTGAAAAACCAATTTGATCATGAAAAACCAATTTGATCATGAAAAACCAATGTGATCATGAAAAACCAATTTGATCATGAAAAACCAATTTGATCATGAAAACCAATTTGATCGTGAAAAACCTATTTGGTCAGGAGAACCAATTTGATCATGAAAAGCCAAAAAATTGCGAAAACAAATACGACAGCCCTTTTGTAAGTGTTGCGAACGTGTGCATCTAATAAAGTCAGTTCTACATTTGGAATCATTTGCGAAAACGGAGGAGCTCCAGAGCTGAAAATGCTGCGATAGAAATAAAATTTCCACCGCACAAATTCATCCATCGGATAGGTTATTGAGTCACAGCAGAGTCTTATTCATGAAAATGGCGAATGCAATCGTCAATTCGCGCAATCGTAAGATCGCATCTTCAAGTGGAATGACGTTTGGGCAATTGCAGGAAAGCCAAACATGCAAGGGCTATTTACAACCGAAGAAGAAAAAAGAACCGAAAAACTCAAAGGAATAACGATATCTTGAAAATAATTATTGGGTTGAGTTCTCGCGCGCACAGGCAAGGTTGAGGGCAGCGCGGAGTCCGGTGGATTTGCGTTTCCGCTATGTTTGAAAGAAAAGGAAGCTTCGAATACCCGCGATTTCGGGCGAAACTGGGCGAAATTTTGGGTTTGTAATACTGGCAATTTCCCATCACGTGACAATGCGTTGTTTGAAAAAAAATCGACACTATCCTGCAGGGTAAACAAGTTTACTTTCAGCATAAGAACTCCTGTTTTCTTCACCTCCGTCTGCTGTACCTGGATTCCGTTTCTTGGGACAGCAGAGAAACAAAAATTCCAAATCGAATCGAGGATAAACAGGTGGGATTTTTAATTTCTGCAGCACCTAAAATTTGTTTATCTTTGAAACTTAAAACAAAACAATTGTGTGTTTTTGTCTGCTTTATGCAGTGTTTCTAGGCCTGTTGTGTAAATGCTTCCAAAATTGCAGAGGTCGTGCTGCATGCACGAATTGTGGGAGGAAATCTTTTGGTACCAATGTGGGGAAAAGATAATGGCGATCGTTTGAAATGACCCGAAATGACCGAAAAGTATCGGTTAGCAGAGTAGGTACAGATGTGATAAAACGTTTGTGCCCATCATCGGAAATCAATTCCCACCAATCATGGGGCAATTGGAGACACATGCGAATTGGGGTCGTGCGAAAATTGGGTTAGCGACATAACCGACGTCTAAATTACAGCAGAAATTGTAGTTCCCACTTTCGTGGCTCTTGGTTTTTCCCTGTTGGATTTTGGGCCCATTCCTCCCAAA
>JASGXE010006738.1:0-37953 GCA_030068105.1 Sinentomon sp. SZTP_YWyxl | reverse complement strand
CCTGCGCAACTGCAAAAAGAGAGACCTTTTGAAAGGAAAAGGGAATCCTTGAATCCTTGAATTCGCGGGAAGAATTCGTTGTGACGCAAAGACAGTCACATGTTCGAACACAACCACAGGTGGATAGATATTCGGGTAATGGTAACGTGTGGTGGATATAGACGTCTGTGTCCTTCAACTTCCTGTTGTTGAAGGTCACATTGATCATTGTGCTGTGCTTCTTCTCTCTTTTTTCTACCTGCATGTGTGATGTCCTTGAATTTAACGCTTTTACTTTACTTTTCAGATAGTGCTATCGGCACTCGTATCGATGCAAGCTTTGCCAATGCATCGATAGATAGAGAGGGATCGAGAAAGAGTAGGCAGGCCTAATTCAGAATTAAGGGAATGGAAGGAATTTGAAAGATGCTTTGCAAAAATTCACATCAGGAAATTACATCAATCATTGCTTTTAGCATAATTTCGTCATTTTGCCTCGTTGCTATGCTACACTTATGACATTTTTAGATCTCCATTCATTTTGTCATGGACTCATCACTGAAACCTGCAGCCAATACAATACAAAAAAGAGAAGTGTAGGATACTTAAAGTCTGTTCATTTTCAGAATGGTCCGCGCGCTTTTTGCAGACAGGGATGTGCAAATTTGTGCAAATAAAATGGGAAATCTGAGATTTTGAGCTGCGGGCTTCAATTTTCGAAACTCTGTCGGTTTTCACCTCTCAATCTTTTGACAATTCCATTTTTTTCAATTTTCTGTGATCACGATGTGTCTGGTTTCCTGGTCGTTCCGCTCCTGGCTTTTGAAATGTGCACTTCTGGTGCAGCGCTGATCCGAAACTTCGCTGGCCCTCACTTTGCAATTATTGGCACCGACCTGCAATGGTGTGCGGCCACATCTGCTGTTGTTGCCAACAACTGGAACACAGGCACACGTAATCATGTCTGGAAAATTTCAAAATCATGTTTTGGTCGCTTTTCCATCTGTGATATGTTTTGTCTAAGCAAACATGTGCCAAATGAAAATTAAAAAAAATTGCCCATGGCGAGACTCGAACCCACGATCTTGTGATCGAAAGTCCAACGCTCTACCACTGCACCACCGACGCTTTCGGGAATTTCAGTTCGAAAAATGAAACAAAAAATGAAACAACTCGGATATTCAGGCAAAGAATGTTGTACAATTTGGACACCACTGTCGTGCCCCCGCTCCCACCTTCGTTTTGCTGCGAGTTTTGGCGCGGACCATTCTGAAAATGAACGCACTTTAGGCATTTCATTTATTCTGCAACATTGGCTACATTTTCGCCTTGTATGTGCAGATTTTTGCAGCCAGACATGAATTTTGTTGTTTCGGAATCATCATCACCATCAACATCGCTGGGTCCTATATGGACTTGGGCTGAACGCAGGAGCGGATTCGTACATATAGGGTCCGACACGTTTTTACTTGTGACGTCATCCATGGTTGAAAATGCGTTGTCCACAAGAAAGACCACGAGATCATTTCTCGTGGACTGAGAAAATAGCCTGCTTCTGTATTCTCTCGTATGCACGTTGATTTGGTAAAAGTTCGGAATACCAGTTCGAAAAAAATGGTCTTGCTGCATCAGGTTGAATGCGACGTAAGTGGCGAAGGATTTTCATTGCAGTCAACACGTCATTGTACAAAGCTAAGGTGATATGATGCCCGCAGGACGGAAACATCATTGCAGCACCCAGCATGTCCATCACACTCGCAACAACAGGTACGTAAAAAGACTGACAGAAATGGGGATGGTAAAAATTAGATATACAGGAAGTTCATTTGAATTAATTTGAATAAAATAAATAAAAGAAAGGTTATTGCTTACCTTTCTGACGAGTGCCTGGGTTTTAATTGACGTTCTTCTGCCGTCTTCTCCGTATTCGTCAATGGGCAATTAGGAAGGAAGTTGGTTTTCCTTGATCTTCACGGCGACGGTGAAGCCGACGTTTTCACCAAGTAACGGTAAAACTTTCGCATTCGGATGCTGTGATCATTGTCATACACTTCAGATAAAACCCGGACGTTTGTGACCGATAGGTACCCTTTTCACTTGAACCCACAGAAAGAAACAGATTCAGAGCACAAATTTTTTTTCCAACGACGGGGATGCGCTCCAAGCTGGGGGCGTTTGGATTGGGGAGACAGTCTTTCTGTTGTTGTTTCGGTGTTACGCCAAATTAGTACCCGGCAAATACGCATACCTACCCATGCAAAAAATTACCCGATTTCAGGCCAACGAATACGCAACCTTCTTGACAAATTCAGAACCCCAGAAAAACTTTTACGCCAAATTCGCAACCCCAAGTGTATGTCACGACAAAAGCAACCACCCGGGGAATTATTTGACAGGTTCGCAACCCAGCCAGACTACTTGTCAGGACAAATAAGCAACCCCTGCGAATTTGTTGACCAATTCACAATCCAACCTGACTATTTGTTATACCCAAAAACTGCAGACTCTGTTTCTCCATTTCATGAGGAAGGGACGACTCGGAAGCTCCAACACACTCGATCGGAACAGAACTCTTCGAAAATTTCATCGCTGCAATTAACGGAATAAAATTTCCCAACGCTTGAAGCCGCTTTGGATTTTGATCCTTACAAAGCAGAATGGGTGTTTGGTGTTCAAAGGGACTGGCCCCTTCGGTCACTCAGATTCTCGCATCTTTTCAAAACTCAATTCTACAGATGCCCAATGCACATTTCGCAACAAAGCAGACACGTGCATGGAAATAAAAATTTCGCAGCATATCTGTCCCACCAAATTATTTATTCAATTGCGAAGCTGAAGCCAGTTCGGTGAGTGCCATTTAAGAAACATTCGCAATAGGCTGCAGAACTTTTATTTGGTATCCAATGTAGATTGGGGCTGAAGCCGAATTTGCTTGGAGAATGCAAAGAGTTGACCAATTTTATGAGGTGAGACATTTGTTATATTGTGTTCATTCTGGGAGGATTCATCCGCGCCCTTTTGATGTTTTTGGCTGTTTGCATACAGTTGGTATGAAAAAGCGGCCAAACGTATTTCAATGCGACTGCTCTCAGATGTTGTTGTCTTTCAAAATGAAAAAAGCAGCAATCAGAGCGTATAAAATTCGTCCAAATCCAAAAGAAATCCCCGTTTGCGTGATCTTTGCCGCGGAAAATTAATTAGTGGAGCTGCGGGTTGCGACGAGGTACCTAAGTGATGGGCGGCTTTTGGAAAATGAATGAGGTGCCTGACGCACAACGCAAGGTCTGCCTGCGCGCATGGCATGGCAGCCGGCAGTCTATGATAGATAAGGAATTCTATTATTGGAGAACAGAAGTCAAGCATGCGCCACGCCTTTGCACGTGAAACATGGGACCAATAATTCGTGAAATTGGTCCCATGTTTCTTCCACCAACCAAGCCATTAAATGTCGCGTCAATAATTTTGTTGTGCCGAAAGCATGATTGTTGTGCGAAAGCGATTTCGCACAACAATCATGACCTGGGTGGGATCATGACTTTCCGCAATTGACGATCAACAGAAGAATGAATGAATGAACGACAGCTGACAAATGAACAGTGTCCATTCAATGGACGACTGAACAGGTATAGTAGCGGCGGAAAAAGATTACTCATACTCGTACATGTGTTTTTCCCATCTAACTGTTGCCTCCGAAATTTTTTTTTCTTTCTTTTTACTCTTATGCATTTGGTAGAAATCAAAGCGCCAAATTGCAACGGAGCTTTCTAGAGGTGTCAGATTTTGACATAAGTGATGAAAGAGGATCTTTTATTTCTACAGCATGGAGTTTTTGCTAAAATCTCAAGAATGGAAATTTTTCACATGTGTGGGTAATCTTTTTCCGCCGCCAGTATACTTCGAATTCATCGTGGAATCCTTCAATGGTCTGCAAACGCCAGTTTCAAAGCCGAGGTTCTGATGCGCCATGTTCGGTGAATATTGGACCAGAAGCAGTAGCAAAACCAGAAGCACATTACAATAAATTATTCAAAATGATGATGTGTCCAATTTTCAATTGGAAGAGCACTCAACCATTCGTGGATTGATTGATACTTCTGTCACATTGTGATGAGGATAACCTTTATAGGAGTGTCGCATTCGCAGCATTTCGAATATGTTGGCAATGAATCTGCCACACAAATTTATGAAGCGCCATCACAGTGTAAAAGAGAAGTAGTTAGGTACCTTAAAATTCTCACACGAAATAGATTGATACTGGCTTGACAAATGACAATGCCCTTATTTTATATTGCATATCGCACAACGAGGATCCATGAACTATGAACATATGCGTGTCCTGGATAAGGTTGGTCAGGCTGGTGAGTTTGCTGTTCGCAAACTTTAAAAAACAAAAAAATCAAAGCAAAAACAAGGTGAATGGCAGGTTGGTATCACCACATTAGTGGTCATAAGTCGCCCGTACACTTAGTTGTTATTTCGCGATCGGAAGGGCCCCGTTGTTCTCGTACATTTTCAGAGAGGGAAACAAGTTGAGAGTTTGACTTTATCAATGCGGTAATCCAGGATGCAAGGAAAAGAAATGTTGCAGATCCAGGAAGAGGAGGCACAAAAAAAACTGGTGATTTTAAAAGCCCCATATTGACTGAATTGAAATTCATTAACAGCGTGATAAAAAAAACCATTGCGCTGCTGAAAACGCTGTGCGTTTTTAAAAATGTTAAAAAAAAAGGTACCGTTTGTTTCATCTCTTGACAATTTCTCCTCGTGCGATACCTCGGGCTTGCGCTCCACATCGAACACGACGTTGGACACCAGTCAGAAGAAATCCATGCCTGCGACTGCGATCACACTTCTCGAGCAAGCAAATGAATCTCAGAATGCGCTTTCAAGAATTGCAAGTGAGGTCATGGAATCTTCCTTCTCAACGCTATCGTTTTCTCAAACTTTTGACCTGATGCAGGTAATTGTCTGTCTTCAGTAAATGTTGTAACTGGACCCTGTTCCCTGTTCGTATGCCACGCCAATATTTTCAGAGAAGCTGTTTTTTACTTTGTTGTCAAAATGATGTTGAAGTCCAAAATGTCTGAAGGGGAGGAGGATATCATTCCTTCTAAATGTCTTAAGCTTCTCCCCTCGGAGTGAAGAGGTTCCGGAATTTCCCGAAAAGGTCGAAAAAAACTGACCTTCAAATCACCTCCAAAATTGGCCTATTGAGCAGGTCCAAAATTCTCTACAAACTATTGCTCCAAAATTCTCGAGTATTTGATCGCTTCACGCATTCGGAGTTCGTACACAACACAATTAACTTTGTGTGGAAGGTTTCTTCGGTGTGGGATTCTGGCTCTCAGGTTAATGCAATCGCCATTGATCTGGCAAAAGCCTTTGACCAAATGGATCATAATTTGTTGAATTTCAAACTGTCTGAGCCCAATATTGATCCCTGCATAATAAAATTGGTTCATGGATACTTCACAAACAACAAGGTCCAATTGGTCATGAGTTGATGATCATGTTTTTTCATTTGCCGTAATTTTTGGAGTCCCGCAAGGTATTATTTTGGGGTCATTGCTGTTTGAGTGCAAAACTCGATTCTTTGCAAATGATTGCTTTCTGCACAACACGTGTTGATTCTAGCACTGATCGGCTGGCCTTGCAGGCTGTTGGCATGAGATTTTCTTTTCGGCGTTTTAAATCGGGTTCGATACCGGATCAGGAAGAGATTTCCACAAATTTCAGCCTGGGCCCTTCTTTGCTGCCACGTCGGAAGGTTTCTCTGTTCGGCCATCACATTTTTGAAATCCATTGCAATCCGCAGGTGGGGTGCCAATTGAAATTGAAAGATGTTCAATATAAAAGAAAAGACTTTCGTGACGAGAAAACCCTTCACTTCGAAGAACAGATGCATCATTCTGGTGCATAGGTATCACCATGAAACAATAGCAAGACACTCCGCTGCCAGTCCGGCCAGGGGCACAAACAGGAAAAGCAAGCGACCGACGAAAAGGAAAGTTAGAATCGAACACGTGAGTCAAACAGCCGGCCTGATTAGGTTACCTGGCTAAATAAGTTTATACAGGCAGGACAACGACACTTGTAGTGTGGTTCCACCGGAAAATTGTGGAACTCCCAACGGAACACCAGAGGCTGCGTGGTAGTTACTCAATAACAACAACAATAAAAGAGCGGAGTAGAACAGAACGGAAAGAAATGTAAGGAAAAGTGAAATTACACCGTTGTTACGGATATTATAATTTCTTGCGCTCGCATATCATGCGCATTGCACATGTTCCCACATTCCCATGGGAGCACACCACACACACTACAGAGGATCGGCAAACGGAGACCACTTTTTCGCACAAGTAAGTAACTACTCGGGTTGCAAAATCCAGGCAGGTATGCAGGTGTACAAAGTAACGAACGAGTGTAGGTACTCCTGCATGAAAGAACACCCGGAGTTGTCTTGTCTCCTGTCGCCTGTCTCGTGCACAACAACAGAACTCCTGGCCCTGGCCAAAGCAAATTGTGGCGAAATTCGACGCACAGAAACAAGCAACTGCAAAGGCATACAAAAATGAAAACGCAACCGGTGAGACTTCGGCACAGGATCGCCAAATGAACTCTCACTGGATAACGGAATGGGGGTCCAATGGGCCAACAGGTGGACTATGAGCAACTCTGCTGAATGACACAAAGACCCAGAGCCAGAGAAAGAGAGAGAGAGAGGGAGAGATAAGGAAGAGAGAGGGAGATGGCTGAAAAGGCCAACTGGAAGAACAAGGCTGGCGTGGCCGCAGTTGTCATGCAGATCGGTGAGTAAAAGCAGCAATTGTTTATGTTGGCAAAGGACTGTTCAAGAGTGGCATGGCCACCAACCACCAGCCACACAACGTTGAGGTGCTGATCTGTTGAATTATAAAGGAAGGTGTGCGCAGCGCAACTGACTAAAAACTGCACAACACGCTCATACCCACCCACCTGCACACGACAACACCACAGGATCGACATCTTCTTGGTTTGGAGGCATGGCACTTCCCCGAAACACCTACCACACCTGCCCTACCCATCCGACACCCAACCCTGAACTCTCAAGAAAAAGAACAGTGAAATTTAATATCAACGAAATTTCTGAAAAAGTGGCGATTTTTGACGTTTTTTTTCCTGAAGTGGGCACAAGAACTGGACTTCGTAAAAAAAGTTGGAGAGAATGGCCTCACACGAATACCAACAGGTATAGGTACAAGGTGTCTCAAAAGCAGGCATCGAAAGGAATGATACCGACAGGCAGGGGAGTGTGAAGCGGCAAACAGTTCGCCATTGCGCCTTTCCATGCAAGGTGCCACTTTGCATGGAAGGGGCGCCGCAGGCCGCTTTCTTCCACCTCAAAAAACAGCCATTGTGATGTTGGCCAAAATCCATATTTTTGATGAAGCTGCAGCCCTACAGGCATGTACCCACCACAAGTTGAGTTTTATCAACCAAACAATGTTGCTGCTAAAAACCGACTCGTAACATTGACGACACTTGACGACATGTGGCCACCAAACCAGTAGAAACAATGATGTATCTATTGTGGTGAAGCTGCCCAGTGCCCATCTGAACCGAGTCCCAACGTTGGAAGACATTCAGAAGACCCACATTAAACTTCAAGGAAGATCACTGTGATTTTCGCTCATTCATTTCTGAATGGTGATCCGATCGTTGTTCCTGCAACAAAACCGTTCCATTAACCACTGTTCGGTGGCCTCGCAGAATTTTCCGCTTTTAAAAACAGGGTGTCCCAAAAATATTTCACCAAAATTTGTGGGTTAATTCATCTTGACCAAAGAGTTAAATCTAAAAAACCTCCGTGGCCGGACGGCATACATGGTAGGCTTATTAGGGAACTTGCACCCTTTTTGGGCGTGTCCCTTGCTGCGTTTTTCTAACAATCCATGCAATTGGTGTGATCCCTGATGATTGGAAACGAGTTATCATTATTCCGTTGCGCAAAAAGGGAACCCCGGCCGATAAACTCGAGGGTTACATTCCCATTATTTCACTGACTATAATGTTCGTATCTTTTCTAAACTTTTTGAACAGATTCTCTATAATTATACTGTATAACAGTTTTAGAGGCCATAAACTTTTTTCATTCCAAGCAATTTTGGTTTCGCCGTGGAAGGTCATGTGAATCTCAATTTGTGCTCTTTACCGATGATGTTGCCCGGTCGCTTGACACTTGCGTCCTCTGCACACTATTTTTTTAGATTTAACCAAAGCATTTGACTTCGTATCCCATGCGAAACTCATTAACTAACAAACTGAGAATGTTAAGTTTGTCCCAATCCATAATTGGCTGAGCGAAGCGAAGCCTCTGATTCCACTTTTTGCACTTGCCAGTGGAGAGTTTTGTCTTTCAGAAGGCAAATTTCTGTCAAAAGTTTCTCAGGATCTGCTCAGCAGACAAACACGCCAGTTGGCTCATTGCATTCCTGTATCTTTCTTGCAATCAATGTCCCCTTTTGGTGCTGAAGATAGAGCTATTAGCATATCTATTGGTCGACTTTATCACCCAAATATAGCTTAATTTCTAACAACTTTACCACCCCCATAACTCCAAAAAATACCCAAAAGTATCCAATGCCCGTTTCATTAGGACGGTGGAAATGAAGGGTTGGCGAATTAATTTATTAGGCTGGAAAGGAAATGATGAAGCTGCACCAGATGTCGTGCCAATCGGACCTTTTGGAGAAAGTTTTGGCATTTGATTGTTCCTGACGTTCTTCACAATTCTCCTTACAATTTCCATCCCTCTTTGACGGCATGCTTCTTCTTCTTCTCAGCCAACTTGGTGCCACTGCCGACTCAAAAGGTGTCAATTTCCAAGGAATCTATACGTAACCTTGCTCAGAATTAAGATTCACACCTAACAATTGCCTAGTATTGGCACTCTTAACAGCCAATCATCAGTTCAGTGTACTTGGGAAAAAGTGCTCTGAAAAATTCCTCGCACTCAAGGAAACAATGTTTCACAAAATTCTTTCTTTTTTTCATGGTCTTTTTGAGGATCGCCAAGGGCTACATGAACTTTCAATTCAAGCAGAGATTAAACAGTCATGAACCAAAAAGTGCTGGCCTTATTCCATTTCCCTCGAAAAGAAAAAGATCTCGATGATATTTTGGATAAAATGCTGGCGCAAGGCATAGCATAATCCAACCCTCCAGCTCTGAATGTGAGTGTCCGGTGCAACTTCTCTCAAAGAAAGAAAACCGGTTCATCAAACCAATTTCGATTTGCCCTTGATTTGTGCCACATCATCGAAAGAATTGTGAAGCAATTTTATCCTCAACCATCAATAGAGAAAGTGTATTTTCACCTGGATGATGCCTCCATTTTTTGTTTTGGACATTAAAAAATGCATTTTAGTGTGCTCAAGGAGGACGAACTCACCAAAAGAATCCAATCCCTCAACCTCACCGTGGAGTATTTTCTCTCAACGTGCTCGTCTAAGAAATGGTTAACTCTTCTGGCATTTTCACCAACATCATTATTCAGATTTTAACTTCCCACAGAGCGTTTGTTTTAGTTTTCTTGAACGGTATTATAATTCTAGCGAATCGTCGGAACTTTATCAACACTTGGAATCAGTTTTGCAGACCCCCAAATGATGCTAATTTGGTGTTGAATTCGAATGCCTGCATTGGTGTTAATCTTGGTTTTATTTTCAGCAAAGGACAAAAGTTACCTGATCCAGAAAAGGTGGACACATTGTTAGTGCTCCATTTGCCAACAAACTTTGACCAATTGGCATCTTTCCTCAGAAGCATATCTTTATGGGCCATTTCTTACCTTTTCAAAGTTGAATTAACTGATCCCTACGAGGGAAGGCCACTCCTTTAGTTTGGAATGGAAATGCTGTTGCCTTCTTTTTATTAGATTAAGTTGGTCACGTAGCTGCTAAAATTGCCCTTTATTTGCACAGGAAAGATTTGAAATAATTGATAATCGCTGATTTCTCTAGAATTTCATTAGCGGAGGACTCGCACAACATGATGAGAACGGAAACGTTTACCCTATTAGGTTTTTTAGCATGGCTCTGAGTGGCCAGAAAATGAGAAAAATTACAGCTCGAACAAGGGTGAGACTTATGTGCACCCACCGTGGTTGTTGCAAAATTTGCCATGAAGGCCGAGAATGCCTTTGCTTATCCGACAACAAACCCTGTCCTTTTTGAAAACGGCAAACTTTGCGACACGTACCCTCATTCAGTACCCCTTTCTTATTCTGTCCTCAGCTAGTGAAACTTCGCATCAAGCATCTCAAACCTAATTGGTGACTCTGATGTTGAAATTGGGGATTGCAATTTGAACATGCTGTTTTATGAACCCCCTCTGTGGGAGTACATATGCCATTTTTGTTCAACATGTCTCATAACCTTCTGAGATGGAAGCGTACAATACGTATGTCAATTGTTTATTGTCTGATAATTAAAAAAGAACAAGAGGATTGTTTGCGTCAACTGGTGAAACTGTCCATCAATAATGAAAAAGAAGAATTGCAAAATATAAAACCTGAAAATAAAATCAAATTTTTGCATGTGTGGAAACTTTCTGGAGGAGCACAAATTTCAAACTGGGCCATTTACTTTTCTGCAAAGAGTAGAGTATGGTTTAGATTTGTTCATTCCACTTGAATTTGTGAAGACATCTGTCATGAATTTTCATGTTTCCCTGTCAAATAAATCAGGTTTTAGCAAAATTCTCCCCAAATTGAAACAAAGCAATTGTTGGGATAATCAAACCTGCGATGTCCGTCTTCCGCTATCGGCATGCCATGTCTGCCAGTTAAATAAACATTCTGATCAGAAACCATACAGGGTTCAAGGTCCCAGTACATCTTTCTCAATCTTTCTATGAACACTTCTATTCTGGATGTTTTGCATTTAAATCGGGGAGTCGAAGACTCGAAGTTTTTGGTAATAACTCTTAGAAGTATCATTCACATTCACGATTTTATCACTCGTCTCAAAAATTAATAATCTTGTCATAAGAAACGTAATTGAGCAGAAAATACTCGTGGCATTTTGTGGCGTTCTGGTTGCTACTGTCTCGGACCAACATTCCGTTGACAAATCACAATGGTATGAAAGTGTGGGCCAGCGAATGAGGGATTGAGCTTATCTTTACGACCCCATATACCCATAGGTCGTTGCCCGTGGAGCGATTTATTCACAGTTTCAGGGTGATGGTCCGTTGTGTCCTGGAAGAACACTCGTGAGCGTTGGGTTGCATATTTACCCTTTTTCCAATTGTCGTTTAATTCGATGCCACTTGAAAATGGTTTTTTTCTCCCACCTTTTTGTTTTTGAGCAAAAGTCTGACTGCTGAACAATTGAAATCGAATTGATGAATACGGAGCAGATTGCTCAAATGCCAAGAGATGAACGATTGCAATTGAATTGTTGTGTTTTGATGGATTTGCCGCACCAAGATGTGACCCATGTTCATCCACCGCTTTGTTTTGACCAAAACAGGACAATCCAGCTCCATCTGTTTGGAATCCTGGAATTCTTTGCTTGCAATGTCCAAAAGGTGATAGTTTTGAATTGTTAAATGTTCCATGGAGATGTTTTTTTTTTCGAGCAAACTACTCTGGCCCTTTTAAATTTCTATATTTGTCATACGCTAAAGTAATAACTTGGGTTCAGACCTCACAGCATTACATTCTTTCTCTCTTCCCCATAATTTGGAAAATAATTTGACTTGAAATCCACACTTATCAGGCCCAAATTATCTTGCTTTGAAACAAGCAGTTAGAAGGATTTCCTGCTATTTATTTTCCCACTAGTCCCAAGGATGGGTATGCAAAACTTGCATCGGATAACAGAGCAGAGAGCCATCCGTGATGTTCGCCATTTGGGAGAGATAGCCGAGCATTGAGATCAGGTCAAAAGTCCTCTCATATTTGACTACATTAGATCAGGAATATCGTGGATCTTTGACCTAAATGCCCTCACACAATAATCATACCTTCCCTGTCGATGTTTTTCAAGTGCAGGAGCAGGATTGAAAATATAAGAGTCTTTGGGAAAGTCTCGAATTTGTGTTGCGATAGGTTGGAGGAAGTGGACCTTGAGGAATATGCCATATTTTCTTTTGTTCGAGAAGAAAAGTTATCTCGACTCGAGCTGGATCCGTCAGCTGAATTTAGCAGTTTTTTTTTATCTCCGAACTCAACATTTTCTGTATTTGGTACATGTCGGTTTACCACAATTTTCAAGGTCAGCAAGAGCCCATGAGCTCCAAAGCTCTCCCTCTTCCAAATTTCAAGGTTTGGTCATCTTCCCATTTATTTGTTTATTTTTTTTTTCTTATATGGAAGTCCAACAACTGCAAGAACTTAAGGTTACATCCAACAATTGATGCATTTTATTTTGAACAATTATTATTTCCATCAACAGTCAAATCAGATAACACCTCAATCAGAGATACCAATACCAGTCAACTCCACTGAGCATTCTGTTCAGCTATTCAGTTTCTACTTCAACTTTCTACTTCTACTGCAACATCTATCATGTTTGTTTTTAACCTTTTTCATCCAGTTTAACATAAATCCACCACATTCTGCAGTTCATCAATTCGTCCATTCCTCATCTCATCTCTCCCATCGATCTCTTTGATATTCTACGCCTGAAGAAGCATCCCGTGATGATGCGGAACTGTTCCAAGATAACAATGGACAAGGCACATCTAATTTGACATGGTAAATTTAAACCCAACAAACTTCAGACTATTCTCCAGGACAATTTTCTCCATTGCAAAAAGGAGACAGCACCCACTCAATTCAGCCAAACCGAGAAAGAGTTTTTGAAAGCCAAGGGAAGAAAGAGCATCAGTAGGATCCTTGTACCCAGCTGGGCCCAGCCATAGTTTGGTGATCTTCGATCCCACAAACGGAACCTAGACGTGAGCATCCTTTACCATCGATGGCACCTCACCGAGAATCAAGCATGTCATTCATGTGCTGCTGTGACCCTCTGTTGCAGCATCCCCAAGAAAGGGAGGGAGGGAGGGAGGGGATAGCTTTTGGGAAGGCGGGACCTGCCTTCCCAAAAGCTACCCCCTCCCTCCCTCCCTCCCTTTCTCTTCTTTTTTCTAATCTGCTCCACTGCTCCTGTCCGATCCAGTGTTCTTTCAACTGGACTTCCTTTTAAAGCTGAACGAAAAACAAGTATAACCACACCACAATCATCAAAAGACAAATAATGAGATCAGAGCTCAGGCCAAGAAGAAATAAGACAAAAAAGAAGAAGAAAAGAACAATGAATGGCAACAATGGATTTTATTTTGAAACATCAAAAAAAATTTTTTTTTCTATTTCACAAAAACAATGATAAATATTTACACTTTACAGATGAACTAACATTGGTTGGCATGAGTGTTAACATACCATACCACACCACACCAGGCATTAGTCTTCTCATGAAAAATTAATGTGATTATTGGACGAACGTTAGCAAGCTCTCACAGCCGCCACAAAACAATACTTTTCCAGAATTGAGAACTCAAAAACTAGATCCCCGATCGAGTTCTAAATTGGCTGTGGTCAATTCTGTTTCGTTTTTGCCTTGGGTGCAATCAGAGCATTTCATTGTTCAAATGATATAACACCACAGCTATTCGTATCACTGTCACTTATCAGACACGCCACAAAAGTGAGGGGTCAATCTGGACCCCAATTTGGCAATCTTGCACCAAGATGAACATCAGGTTACCAGGTTGGAACATTTTCTCCAGCTCCTCCATGCCAGTGGCTCTGCTCCCCTTGGAACCTCGGATCATGGAATGATTTTGCCCAAGAACAACATAACTTCCTGCCTCTCAATGGCGATGCCTGGGGGTGGCTCAGGGTGCTTGTGCCCCCGGTAAATTTCAAATGATTGGTTACCTATTCTGTTAAATACCTCTGTAGTCCGTTTATATAAAGGATATTATAACATCTTTTTTGTTTCAATGTTACAAGTTTTAAGTTATGCAACTAGCTGACACTATCCGAGTGCATTGCATCCTTGAGCATTCATGTCTTTGCTCATTAATGTTAATCTTCATTGCATTGCTGATTTGCGCCAGGGCCTTGCCCATGCAAATTAACATTAAATTAAATTAAAATTAAATTATTCAATATCCCTACAAAATGGATCAATTTTATTTGCCTCCGAAGGGTAGGTATGAGCCCCCTTCTAGGGTAGCGATAAAATCTTGGGATCGCTTTTGCCCCCCCCCCCTGAACAAAAATCCTGGTTGCACCATTGACATTCCGTGCAAGGAGTGAACATACTGCATCAAGACCTGCAGAAATTGGACGACCTGGCTCCTGTAAATAAAGGCAGACGTATGAAATTTCTCATATCTGCAAAGGATTTTGGCAGACCCACTATGCAGTATCAATAATTTCCTGACCAGTGACTGCGTGTGTCGGTGGAAATGAAACCATGTACAGGCTCATAGAAACTGTTGAGCCGAAGCTAATGAGATGTGGCAACGCATTGGTGTATCCCAATTATGAACACAGTCAGGCAGAGGCAGCTAAATACGACTGATGCCTGCACAACGGTGGATGAAATGGATGATTCGATCGCATTGAGTGTGAAGTTTCCATTCAGAAGATTTTCCAAGGATTGCCTGCCACTGACCAAATAATGCCTTTGCCCACCCTCCCCCAAACTGCAATTAATGACCCATCGAAAACAGGCATGCCTGTTTCCGTTTTTTTTTTCTTTTTCTATTTCACAAATGGTGGGTACAGCAATTTCAAAATGGTGACAGTTCGTGAACCCATCTCTATTTTGATATCGTTCATCATTACACCAAAAATCATCACTTCAAAATGAAAGATCTATACAGTCATTTTATGTAGAAACAATATGACTCCATCAATACATGTACCTCATCATGGAAGGCATTATTGTTTTTCTGGCTGTACATTCTTCACCTTTAACTCATCATAAAAATGAACATCTTGAATGCATTTCCATTTCCGTTGGTTGGGTTGGTACTCATGTGATGTGATGTGTTCTTTGAATGTTGACAGTTTTCGGAGCTGATTTTCCCATGGAATGGTGCTAAATGCAACCTTTTCCAGTTATGATTTCCTTACAGAGAGATTTTCTGTTCCTTTTGCGGTTGATCCGGTCCCAGGAATTGCGAGTTCGTCTTTCCACCACCACCGGGCTCCCTCTCTGCTCATGTGGCAACTGATGAAATGCGAGGGGGACAGGTAGAAACGAAGCTGCAATTTCTGGAAAATTTGATCAACCATGCCACTTACTTTTGTGCTATGATGCAATGAGAAGTGTTCACATCAATCAATGATAATGGGACACCACATGAGATGTTTATAAACTTGCCAAATGTTCTGGAATTATGAAATTTCAGAAAATTCATGCCAAATAAAACAGTTCATGGGTTTTGCAAAATGAACAATTGAACAAGGAAGCTTGGAAAATGTGGTCAGGATGTTGGTGCATCACAAAAGTGCCACACGGGTGGCCATATTGGAGAGAATGTTGACATCAAAGATTTGAAATTGAAAATAAAAAAATCATTTGTTACACCTTCCCTCCAGGCCAATCCACGTGTGGATTTCAGTAGGCCCTACCTAGGGTGTCTAATCTGTTGTCAAAAACTTGGGAGGAATGAATTAATCTGATTTTCAATGTGGACTTTGCCAGTTTTCAAATGCGATGTGACGACTCCATCCAGCCAGAGAGAGATGTTCAGAACCAGTTCAAAGCATACTGCATGTGAGTCAATCCACCCACACATTCAAAAGACAAGCTCAAAGACAAAGAATGTGCCTACAATTTGAGTCCAAGATCTTTGAAATCGTGCAAATGGCCAATGGCTCTCTTCATGGCATCCAACGAAAAGTGTTACCATCTTCTGAAAACTACCACAAACGGACGTCAGTTTGTTTTGTGCCAGAGACAGAGTCAACAACTGTCGTCTGAATCAACCTGAACTCTTCTTGAATTTTCCTTAATCCCAACACTGCATTGTCACATCACTAGGGCTATTTTCACAAAATAAAACTGCACAAAATGATGGACGAAAACAGTAAAGGAGATATGAGAAACCCAGTGTTGAGAGAGAGGCTGGGGCTGGATAATGGATTCGTGCAACTCTGATGAACTAAGTTAACTAATTATTGACTGTCAATGGTTGAACTGCATGAAGGAAGAAGCAGGTAAATAATAAAAAATGGTTGAGAGAGATGGAGAGGTGTGGTTGTTGAATTCAGTTCTCAGTTCCTGCTCGTTTTCAATATGGGCCTCCCCACCAGTTGACAATGAAACGTGGTTGATCTTTTGGTGGCTCTTTGGATATCAATTTCACCTTTGGATCATCAGGCCTGAGAACTGGAAATAACAAGAAAGAGAGAGAAAAATAGATCAAACAAAAACAATATGCAGATGTTCATAATGCAAATCTGTGGGGGTAAGCTAAGAGTTCTAACACTCTCCAGGGGGTCTGGCTGACCAACCTCCTGCGTTTTTTGGGCCCATATTAAATTTGCTTTTCCTTGCTGAAAGCTGATGTGATGTTGTCAAGCAATTCCCACAACAAAACCAAATCCGCAAGTTTTCCATTGAAAGGCAGTTCCCAATGGAGAAAAAAATCAGTGCTAACTGGTGGAATTAATGGGACATCCTGACCATGACAAGTGGCCCAATTTAAATTTGCAGTCCAAGTGGGCAACAGC
Organism: Sinentomon sp. SZTP_YWyxl; assembly: GCA_030068105.1. Lineage (NCBI taxonomy): Eukaryota > Metazoa > Arthropoda > Protura > Sinentomata > Sinentomidae > Sinentomon > Sinentomon sp. SZTP_YWyxl. Next base: position 21,233 of record JASGXE010006738.1, on the reverse strand, counting down.
AACACCAGCGAAAAATGACTAAACTCTACTGTTTAGGTGGAAACAGAAGCAAAAAAATGCAAAGATCCAACATGCAATAAAAATCTTCTAAAGACACTCTCAAAAGTAGCAAGATCTTGTAAAAAAATTGGGAGTTGTTGCGACACAGGCACTGCGACCTTGAGATTTTTGGCTGCTCCTTGTTCCAAATGACACGAAACTGCAGTTGTCATATGGAATGCTATGCAACCACCAGTGCAATACGCTTCATGCTTTTTTCAGAGAAGATCTCGCATGAATAACACCAACAACTGTTCGGATGGCTGTCTCTCTGTTGGCCGAGCAGTCAAAGCAGCTGACCACAAATCTGGCATATTTAAGCCGGAGAGATCTCCGATGCTTTTTTTAAAACCACTGGTGAAAGTTGCGGATATCCACGTTTTCGGGGGTAAGGGATCGATAATATCCTCAACTATCTCCGGTGGTTTTGAAACAAGCAACAGAGATCTCTCCGGCCTTCGGGATTATGATATCGAACCTCAGGTAGTTGCATATTTCTCTGACTAATGTTGCACAAAAATATCCACTGCACTCAAGACAGCAGGAAATTATCCAAGATGCCTGCATTTTATTATTCACAGTCGCACACACCTGAATTTCCAAGCACCGTTTGCCATTCAATTTTTAAATGCAAAACATAATAAAACAGAATTTCTGACCGTACATACCGACTACAGTTTGGAAATAAGTCACTCGATTTTCATATACGTAGTGATTTGAATGGTGGTGAGGGCTGCAGAGGTCATGATCACTTTGTGGTTGGCTGTGTTTATCTCTGCCACAGTTTAAAAAACTTTAAAAACAACTTACAAAAGTTTGGAAATCGATTTCGCTGCCTCAGGAAGCATCTTCAGTCCAAATGCAGGTCGGTGGCCGAAGTTGCGTCGTCTGCTAGAGAGTCACATTAAAATTTGGCGTTGGCAATCCAATCCAGTGGGAGTTCAAAGGTTGACTGTAATGGTTGAACTGGTGGCCGGGGGAACCGGAGATGGTGTCTACTGTTGAAGAGCTCATGCCATGACTCATGAACTGCACCTGCTTCTTTGATGTTCATGCTGTTCTGGTCTTTGAGGATTTCGATCGGTTCTCTGATGAGCCTGGCAGGTAAACTGTCTTCCTGGACTAAAATTGATGCTGATTCCCAGGTTGCTTGGTGGTTTGCTTGCTGCAGGTGTCTTGCCAAGGCGGTGGCTCCGTCTAGCTGCTTCTTATTCGCATCATATTTGTGCTGAGCGAGGCGTACTTTAAGATTTTTTCCGGTTTGACCAATGTAGGTGGCGCCGCAATTGCATGGGATCCTGTATATGCCTGCTTGCCGTAATGTTGGTGTTTTTCCTTTGTGGGCAGCAAGGTAGTCGCCCACTTTCTGTGGTGGTAGGTGGACGGTGGAGATGTTGAACTCCTTTAGTATGTTTTGGAGCTTGTTGCTGATGTTGGGCACATAAGGTAGGTAGGCCTTTTGTGTGGTCGGCGGCAGCTTTGATTTTTTGGTCGTGGAGGCTTGCAAGAGCATGCTGCTCTTTGCGGACATCCTGTCCTGTTTTCATTTTTCATTTGCGGGCGTTATCAAGCCCTGATCTGCGGACTGCTCGGCGTGAATAAAAAATCGCCTTGAATCGGCAGTTTGCGATTTTAAATATCCTATTTTTTCGTATATGAGGGCAACCTGCTGTTGGGCCCAGCGAAGCCAAGGCAGAGTCCCTCGCATTAGAAAGCTCGTAAAAATATGCTCGTCCCTTGCAAATCAAGGCAGACGAGCATAGGAGAGGTCACCGTGGAAGCCGCGACCGGCCGCTGTCGGAGTCAGGTGATGCCAGTGCGGGCGCGGTAGGTGGAGGAAAAGAAGAAGCCCGCAGCCTAAGACCGAGCCAAAGAGCCGGCAGCCTAAGACGGAGCAAAAGAAGAAGCCCGCAGCCTAAGACGGAGCCAAAAGTGCCCGCAGCCTAAGACGGAGCATAGAAGAAGCCGCGACCCAACAACCTGGACAGCCTCTCCGGTCACCTGCCGGCCCGTTGCAGAAGCGGAGCCTCTCCCTTTATCCCAATGCTCCGACCCACCGCCATGCAACGCTAGCTGGAGTGGCGGTATATAAATCAAAGGTGCTGCTAACCACGCCTCTGGCAGTCCGAAGCCTGCAAGCGCCCTTTGTTGGCGTGAGTTGGGACGGGCAGTCACCACAAAAATACTAAGGGGACTCTACTCCTCGAAGGCTTTGTGCATAAGTTTTCTTATCATGTTATGGTCGTAGCCGTTGTTACGGGCTAACGTTTTGAGGATGTCGATTTCTGTTCCCAGATTGTTGGGGGAACAGATTCGCAGGGCTCTGTGTACCAGGTGTCATCCGGCATCATGCCGTTGTATAAATTTTCCTGATGGTGCACTGCCAGCTTTGTCTTTGTTGAACTGCAATTTTAATAGCCAGATTTTTATTCCACACTTTTTCCCATCAGATTTGCCGATTGCATCATTTCATTTGTTTTTGTCATTTAGCGATTTTTTCACCTCGCCGCTCATCGCGATCCTTGCCTTCTTCTATTATCATTGGAATTTTACTAGGTGCTTTAAAGTTTCGTTTTCAATTTATCAAATATCGGGCTTTTCAAGTTTTTCATCAAAATTGTTGTATTTTCTCCGCATGGTCACAAATTTTATTTTCAAGTCAAATTCAATGAAATTTACCTTCCAGCATGATTTTTTTTTAAATTTGGGTGGGGGGGAAAAAAATTTTGGGGTTTTTTAAACCCGGAAATTTGGGTTTAAAAGGGGTTTAAAAAGGAAAAAAAATGGAAGGAACCCTTTTTAAAAAAAAAGGGGGGGGGTTAAAAAAAATTTAAAAAAACCCTTTTTAAAAAAAAAAATTTTTAAAAATTTGGTTAAAAAGGGGTTGGGTTTGCCCATTTTTTTAAAACCCCCGGGGGGAAAAAAAAGGGGGGGGGTTCCCCCCTTTTGGGAAAGAAAGGCTTAAAAATTACCCGTAAAAAACCCTTAAAGGGGAAAAACCTTTGCAAAAAACCCCGGGGGTCCCCTTAGTTTTTTTCCCCCCCAATCCCCCAAAAAGGGGTTTTTGGGGGGAAGGGCCCTTTGGGCCCCTTTGAAAAAACCCCCTCCCAAAGGGATTTCCCGGGGGGAAAAGGGGGGCCCCGTTCCAAAAGGGCCCCTTTCCGGGAAATTCCAAAAGGGGGGCCCCCCCCCTTTCCCAAATTTTTTCCCCTTTGGGGGGCCCCTTTCCCCTTTTTCCTTAAATTTCCGGCCCCCCTTCCCCCCTTTTTTTTTAAAAAAGGGGGAAAAATTTTTTGGACACCCCCCGGCCCCCCCCCTTCCTTTTTGGGAAAAAAACCATATTTTAAAATTTCTTCCCCCCTTTTCCCCCGGGGAAAACCCCCCCCCAAAAAATTTTAAAAAAGGGAAAAAAAACCCCCAAATTTTTCCCGGGGCCCCCTTTTAAAAAACCCCAAAAAAAAAACCCAAAAAAAAAAGGGGCCGGCCCCAAAAGGCCTCCCCCCCCAAAAAAAAAGGGGCCCAAAAAAACCAAACCCCTTTTCCCCCCCCAAAAAAACCCCCAAACAAAAAATTCCAACCCCAAACCCCCTACCACCACCCAAAAGGGGGCCCCTTGCTGCCCCAAAAAAAAACCCAAAAAAAAATAAAACCCCCGGGGGCCCCCAAAAAAAAAAAATTTAAAACCCCCCCCAAAATTTGGGAAAAAAGCATCTAGATGGAGCCACCGCCTTGGCAAGACACCTGCAGCAAGCGAACCACCAAGCAACCTGGGAATCAGCATCAATTTTAGTCCAGGAAGACAGTTTACCTGCCAGGCTCATCAGAGAACCGATCGAAATCCTCAAAGACCAGAACAGCATGAACATCAAAGAAGCAGGTGCAGTTCATGAGTCATGGCATGAGCTCTTCAACAGTAGACACCATCTCCGGTTCCCCCGGCCACCAGTTCAACCATTACAGTCAACCTTTGAACTCCCACTGGATTGGATTGCCAACGCCAAATGTGACTCTCTAGCAGACGACGCAACTTCGGCCACCGACCTGCATTTGGACTGAAGATGCTTCCTGAGGCAGCGAAATCGATTTCCAAACTTTTGTAAGTTGTTTTTAAAGTTTTTTAAACTGTGGCTGAGATAAACACAGCCAACCACAAAGTGATACGTAGTGATGGTGAAGCAGGAGAACTTTCTAAAAGAAGAACACGTCATTGGTATTTGATAGAGAGAGCAAGAGATGGGTTCACCGCACATTGAAACAAGTTATAACAGAACACAAGTCTGAGCCCATGAATGTCTCCGACCCTGCTTCCGGCATCATGCGCACGAGTACCTAGGTAGGTACCTACCTTAAAACACAAGTACTTACTAAAAAGCAATCTGCTCAACCCACCTGTATAGTACAATCTATATGGCTTCCGTTGATTTCCTTGGACTATCAATTGATTGTAAGCCTTGTGGAACATTCCAACTGAAGCTGGAAAAATGAAAAATAAACCAAACGTTTCAACGGAGAATACAACTACACAAAAAGTGTCACTTTTGTTTCCTCATCAAAATTGACATCATAGAACCAATGGATTTTTGAAAAGTAAAAGATTCATTATTTCATTGAGAAAACCATATGGGTCGGTGGGTACCTATTCATCCAAATTCACGTGAGTGTCTGTCTATTCCCATTTGTTTACTCACATCTCCCATTTGTCTACTCCCACATTTGTCTACTCCCATTTCAGCCCAAAAAACCTTTTGGAGTCAGTTGGTTCTCCTTCTACTCCACTGACTGCTTGGCGTGACGGGGCTGCATTAACCGCCGCGAATTGCGGGGTCTCCGCCTCATGGAATGGCTCTGTGGACCATGGTGGCAGGGCACAAGCTCCTGCGTCTGACGCGTCTGTTGCTGTGACGTCGTCTTGCCAACCCGCCGAAGCTTGCCCTTGCCCTCCTGCCTCTTCCCATTTCTATTGTTTTTCTGTGGATGCTCCAAATGCCTCACCATTTGTTTCTTCCGTCTACGATCCCACATTCACGTCATTAAGACCTGTCATGATTGTTCCACCCCAAGTAAAATCTAAAGGCTTTGTCTACCCTGAGGTCAAGTGTGACATTTTGAATTGTCAGTTCATTTTGTCATTAAGATAAGCGTGTTGAATTATCAAACCTCATAAGTAATCTCAATTTTCCTTGTATCGACCGAGACCTGTTTGAGGGCGGAAGTTGGAGACTGAGATTTTCCCACCCAATTTCCAGATTTTCATGCGTGACAGGCAGGTGCATCGCCGTGGAGGAGGTGTCATAATTGCTGTCCATGAGTCCCTTGCGAGTCACCCCGTGAGATCATATGTCCCCGATGACAGCAAATTAGAGATTGTATGGTGTTCAGTTCGCATTCAGAAAAATATCGATATTCTTTCAGGATATATTTGCCCCCAATGTGGTAGTCGATGATCCCGTTTTTATTGACCTCCATGACTCAGTTAGGTCGCACGTACAGCGTGGCCACAAGGTTCTGGTTTGCAGAGATGTCAACTCTCCAAATCTCTTTGCTCCCCTTATCACAGTAAACCCAGGTCGTATTTTAACTCTAAACCCTAACGATAAGTGTATGGAGGGAATTGTAAACGATTTTGGTATCAAGCAACTCGTTGAAGAACCAACGCGAATGGCTCCAACGTCCAGTTCCATTTTGGACATCGCGATGGTCAACTTTGATTACCCGTTTTTCAACGTAGATGTAATCCCTGGAATTTCCAATCACCAAATGGTTGTTTTGTCACTCTTGGAAATAAACTGTTCGCCCACCAATAAAGTTACCAAAACCACATTGAACTATTCCGCTGTAAACTGGGATATCCTCAACAAAATTCTCCTGACAAATCCCCTTTTCGATGAAACCATGATTTTTGCCAGGACCGTCAATGACACTTGGTTGACATTAAAAAATACCCTTCTGTCCCTCATGAACAAAATGCCTGTGAAGAAATTTAAAACAAATCCGAAATTTCCCTGGATCAATTCCAAGCTTAGTAAATTACTCAGGAAAAAACGGCGTGCCCATTTGATTTTCAAGCGGAGTGGTTCGCAAGATGACCTTGATAAATATCAAATGCTCCGAATTAAATGCGCCGATGTCAACAGAGATTCGCATTATGCATTCATTTCCAACGCCCTTGAAAGCGAGCACTGTCGAAATTTCTGGAAATACGTAAGATCCCTTAAACAGGGCAGCAGAATTTCCTCCTTAACTGGTCATGATAGCGCTCTTGTTACAAGTGAGGAGGGAATTGCTAATGAACTAAATCCCTACTTCAGGAACGTTTTCGCAAAAAGAAAAGAAAAGAAATGCCAACCAATATGCCCAACGGAGTGACGATAACGATGTAACATATCTCCCACCCCCGAGTAGAAGTAGCTGGCATTCAAAAACTTTTGAAAAAAATTCACCCGAAAAAAGCTATGGGGCCCAATGGCCTACCCGAACGCCTATTGAAAGAACTTAGATCTTCACTAAGCATTATTCTCACTCGCCTTTTCTCCCGGATAATTGAGTGCAGGGAGCTGCCCCTTGACTGGAAGAAAGCAATTGTGCCCCAATCTGCAAAAAGGGATTACCACCAAATAAGCCAGATAGATACCGATCCATTTCCCTTACTTGCATTTGTTCCAAAATTTTCGAACAAATTTTAGCATGTTTTATGCGGCAATTCTTGTCTGAAAAAACACTGTACCCGAACCAGTTCGGTTTTCGTGACAAAATGTCCTGCGAGACTCAGGTGCTGCTTCTAGCTGATGAAATTGCCAGGAATATGGAAACTCGTATCTGCACACATGCCATTTTCATTGACTTTAAGAAGGCATTTGACCTTGTTCCTACCACACGATAAACTATTGAGCAAAATTCATAATTTGGGCTTTCCAGTTTTTTGAGAAATTACTAGCCAACTTTTTAGAGGGTCGATCCCAAGCAATCAAAATCGCAGGTGCAGTATCATCCGATTCCAGAAATCACATTTTCCAGAAGTCACAGCCTGTTTCTGTCTGCCCCCCTCACACTCATCAGTTGCCACATGAGAGGGAGCCCGCTGGTGGTGGAAGACCAGTCCGTAATTCCTGGGACCGGATCAACCACAAAAAAGGACAGACAATCCCTCTGTAAGGAAATAATATTGAAAAAGAAAAATTGCATATAAGCACCATTCCATGGAAAATCCAGCATCAAAATACTAATCAACATTCGAACTGAGGGGATCAAGCTAAGCCAGGACCAAACACCTTGATCCCTGACAAAGCCGCCTCTCTGCAAAAAGCCAGAATGCGTGGATCACGCAAATAGTAACAAAAGTGGTATGTTTGGTCCTAGCTTAGCTTGATCACCTCAGTTCGAATGTTGATTAGTTTTTTAATGCTGGATTTTCCATTGAATGGTGCTTAAATGATATTTTTCTTTTTCAATATTCTGAAGCACTGTTGGATCAGGCTCGCATTGGAGTTCACATGCACATTTTGATTTCCATGGAAACAGAGAACGTTTCTGAAGAAGTCTCCTGACCAGTTGCCAGTCTTTGCTTTTCGCTGATGACTGTGTAATAATGAGAGAAATTGGGTCCCCCAATGATGTACATTCCATAAATCGTACCAACTGGGATATGCGGCTTAATGTTGAGAAACGTGTCGTGGTTTCTTTAAAGAGAAAGACATCTCCTCTTATTGGCAAATACAGTGTTTCAAAATTAACCAAAATTAACCATACACTTTTTTCTTCCTTCTAAGTTTCTTACAAATTTGAGAGGAAGTTGAGAGAGGACGATTTGCTTGACACACTTTGAAACATAGGAAGAAGTTCGTGTGCTCCTTGGAATTTCACATGTGTGTCACGCAGGTGCAGCCATTGTTTCGTGGCAAGTCACCACCAAGTTGCTCCAACCCAGAAAACAAAATTACAAACTGCGCCAGAAATTTGTGCAACCCTGTTCAATAAACCACAGGCGCATGCAGCGGGTGGCTTTGCTCTGCAAGGTCATTGGTAAACATTGCAATGGTGCAGGAATCGACCTGATTTCTGGTGCAGTTCGTAATAGTTTTGTTTTCCTGGTTGGAGCAACGTGGTGGTGACTGGCCCCGAAACAATCGCTGCACATGCGTGACACTCTCGTGAACTTCCAACGAGCACACAATATTCTTCCTGTGCTTCACAAAATAAGTACGGCCATCTCTCAGCTTACCCTCACCTTAACAAGAAACCTAGAAGGAGGAAGAAAAAAGTGTTTCGTTAATTTTGGAATACACTGTATAACATCTCACATTTCGAATTACCTTTAGTAAACAGCGTGACGTAGTTAGGCGTTACTTTCACAAAAACTTTGAGTTGGAGTGAGAACATGTTGAAAATGTTGTTGGCAAAGCAAACTAACTCGGCGCTGTTTTTATCAGGCGTGCGTTTTTTAAGGCCAGTAAAATTGTTTCAAGAATATGCATCTGCTGCATGGGATCCCTATCATCTGATTGAGGTTGAAAAGCTTGAGAGGGTACAAAGATGGGCCGCACGTTTCGTGACAGGCTGCTATTCATTCTCCAGTAGTGTCACCAATTTGCTGTCTGTTCTAGGTAGGGTTTCCTTGGCCAAGCGCAGGAAGGCCTCCCTTTTGGTGGGTCTTTTTAAATGGTTAGACAATGTTGGTGGATGGTAAAGAATTAAGGAAAGCTTGTAACCCCCTGGTTACTTTGGTCGACGTGACCATGCTTTCAAGTTAGATTTAGGCCTGTCTGTGTTGGAAAGTATTCCGTTGTTGCAAGAACAGCGTGAGAGTGGAACCCCTTGTTGCAAAAACTATTGGAAATGATAATGACATCAGTTCAAACACTTTCAGAAAGAATATTCTGTGTGGCCCACCACGTGTTTTGTCGTTACAGGAGCGTTAATTCTCCCACCTAACTTTCTAGTGTGTTCTGTTTCATTTGTATTTGTGTGACATGGCTGTCAAGTCGTTATTTAATTCCCTGATAATTTGCGCCGGACTGTGTCCTGCAAATTAATTTCAAAAAAAAAACGAGATCAGTGGCTCCTGATCTCGGATCAGATTTTTATCCTCGTTGGATAAACCGGACATTGGTAAATTCAACTGCTAAAAAGAACATTGTAAGTGAGAAGTGAGAGTCAAGGAAAAAGAAACTCCAGCATAAAAACAAAACGTTTAACTATTTTTTCTGGGATTTGGCCAATTTCTTGAACAAAATATTTCGAACATGTCTCGGGTAAATTTCCTGATTTCTCCATGAAATTTCCCGATTTTCCCATGAAATTTCACAATTTTTCTGGGAGATTTTCAAATGGTTTTTTCTGAGAGATTTCTTTTTCCTCAGGAAAAATACTTTGGAAATTTTCAGGATACCTTTCCAAAATTTCCCTCACCTGGAACACAAAGACAAGAAAAATAAATGATGAAGATTGTCGCTTATTTTATGACAAGTATTGTGGCATTATAAATTTCATCGTAATTTTGCTTTTAAACTGGCTAGTCAAAATATTTTATAAATTTTTACATTTTTTGCTTTTGATTAGTTTGCTTGTCTCTTTTTTTTTCTTTGAAATAATTTTCTTTTTACATTTATTCAAAATAAATCAAATAGGTGGTAAGTAATTCAAAATAAATTAAAATAATTCAGAAAAGCTGTTGTTGCAATGGTCTTACTGATCAAGCCCTTGCTAATTTTTAACAACTCATAGGAAGGGAGGTACTGCTGTTCTGCCGTTGTAAATGGCTGATCAGGATCAACAAAATAAACTACAAACCAAACTACCTAATTTGGATTCTACATATCTGATTAGGTAGGTATATTGTCTCATCTAAAATCGGTTTTCTCCGAGGTTTTGCACAATCAGTAGGTAAATGAAGCCACCGAGAATAGGTAGTAGACAGGTTGTTTGTTATACTTCAATAATTACCTAGCCAGCTTTGGTGTAGAAATTGGCAAAGAAGTCTATGCTTAAAAACGGGAAAGTCCTCTTGATCAGAGTTGAGCAATAATAATGTTTACACGTTGATCTTTTTCTTAAGTGTCAACTGAAGTGAAATGAAAATCTTAATAAAGAAATTCATTTCCTCAGAAATACTAAAATAACGGATTCAATTGTCACTTCCGGATCTGAAAGACATCACACCCAACCCTGTTCCTATAAATTCAAAATGTCAAAACAAGCCCGAAAATCCAGATAGCAGTTTAATTATATCTAGGTAGGAAGGTAGTTATCGACTTACAGAACACTAGGATTGCTCCGCATCCAACAAACTCTGGGTGGTTGTTCCAAGCCCATTTCATAAAATTCACAACTGAAAAATAGATAAAAAAAAAAATAGGTAAAAAATAAAGAGATATGTACCTCTAGGCTCAATAAAGAGGATCAGGATAAGATGCAGATGCCATGCCAAAAATGACAGCATGTATGCTAACACCAATTTCCGAGGCCTCGTATCACAGTTGTATTGTGCTTTTGAGAGGCAAAAAGCAGACCTACCCAGGTGTGTGAACTTGATTCTTGCACGAGTTTTTTACTCTGAATTTGCCTACCATGTGCCAAAATTATTGGACAATTTCAGCACGAGCACCACGACCGGGCAAATCAGACATGTTGAAACAAATACCTAGGCCTAAATAAAACTCACAGCAGAATCCGTTTGTAAAATTGCAACGAAGTGCAACGTTTTGCACCCACAGCAGCTTCATCAGGCCACCCAGCAGAGACTGCGTTGAAGCTTGACTAACTTTGAGGACAAAGTTAGTCAAGGCCTAAATGTTGTGGTGCAGTATCAGGGATGGGCAAGGTAGGGTACCTTAGAGGGGGGGTAAAGAGGTCTACGACGGGGGGGGGGCAGGACACCGAAAACGAAGGGGTCTGGGGGGCTGTGCCCCCCAGCGGGGGTCCAGGGGGCAGCGCCCCCGGCAGGGGGTTTGGGGGACAGCGTCCCCCAAAAGCTGAAGCTTTTTTGAAAAATTAGGGGTCCTCAGATGCCATTTTACGACATTTCAGGTCCTTTTTTCCTTATCCTGGAGGGTTTGCAGTCGCAATAGATGGAGCAAGGAAATAACTGTCAGACACGACTTTCTGGATGAGTTTTTTTTTCATTTTACCATCTTCTGTAAATCAAAACAGAAAGTACAAAAGAAACAGAATGTAGCTATTGAAGTCCTGGGGTGTGCAGGGCACACACCAGGACTTCGGCCAAGGGTCCCCTCGGAAGAAGGCTAGGGGGTAACATCGGCCGAAGGTCGAGGTTACCCCCCCCCTAGCCTTTTTCCAGCAGGGGAATCAAAACAGGAATTACAAAAGAAACAGAATGTTGCTATTGAAGTCCTTCCTGGTGGGTGCAGGACGCACGAGGACTTTGGCCAAAGGTACCCTTGGAAAAAGGATAGGGGGTAACCTGAGCCAAAGGCCGAGGTTACCCCCCCTGGCCTTTTTCCGGCAGGGGAATCAAAAAGGAAGTAGGTACAAAAGAAACAGAATGTTGCTATTGAAGTCCTTCCTGGTGTGTTCAGGGCACACACCAGGAAGGACTTTGACAGCAACATTCTAGGGTGGGGGGTAGGGGGGGGGTAGCCTCGGCCAAAGGCAGAGGTTACCCCCCCTAGCCTTTTTCCGGCAGGGGAATCAAAACAGAAAGTACAAAGAAACAATGTTGCTCCTATTGAAGTCCTGGTGTGTGCCCTGTACACACACCAGGACTCTTTTCCCACCTTTTTCCGACGGTATCCTTGGCCTTCGGCCAAGGGTACCGTCGGAAAAAGGCTGGGGGGGTAACCTCGGCCGAAGGCCAGGGGGGGTAACCTCGGCCGAAGGCCAGGGGGGGTAACCCCCCCCCCCTACCCCCCCCCCCATGCTCAACCCTGTGCAGTATCATTCGCTTCCATTTTGTGGATGTGTAGGCAGGTGAGGGAAGGGTTGAGGCAGGTGCAGGGGAGGGGAAGGGAGGGGCTGGGATGTGGACGGACTGGTTGGGACTGATTTCGGGGGGTGTGGGCGGACCGAACACCAGAAAACCCACAAATCCCCTCACGCCATCGGTTCGATTACCACCCCTGCTGAGCCCACAACCATTGGCCATAACTTCACCACCGGCCTAACCACCTACGTAACACACCTATTCACCCCACATTGAGTCCGAATCACACACAAACCAGGCTGCAAACTCAAACACAGCTTCCCAATGATACCACCACAAGCCAAACAACGCCCAGCCATCTACAGCATCCATTGGCCATTGCCATTACTGCACTCAAGAATAGGTATATCGGCCAAACGAATTTTCATTACAGCACCGTTTGAAGCTACATCAAGCAGACATCCACCTCAACCATCCCAAAACAGCCTTATCCGATCATGCGATAACATTAAAACACCATATCAACTTCAAACAGGCCCGTGTTATCACAACCTGCTGAACGACAAAACAGCGCAAGCACGTGGAATCCTTCTGCATCCCCAGCAACAAAAACTCCATGAATACAGACCCCGGCATGGAAGCCCACTCTACACAACCTACGCCATCATCTGCCGAACACAAACAAGCCATCCATCAAACAACAAGTCCAAGCTACTCCATACTCCCAGCACTCCCCCCCACAACAGTATCGATTCAATCCAAGAGGATTTTCAGCTTGACCTAGCTGCATTCCTCCAGAATCCAACAGAACAACATCAACCCAACCAGTCCGCTCAAACCCCATCCCCCCTTTCCCTCCCCTGAACCTTCCTCAACCCTTTCCTCGTCCGCCTGCACATCCACAAAACGGCAGCTAATGATACTGCACCACAACATTTAGTACTTGACTAAGTTTGTCCTCAAAGTTAGTTAAGCTTCAATGCAGTTTCTGCTGGTTCGCCTGATGAAGCTTCTGGTGAAGCTGCTGTGGGAGCAAAACGTTGCAATTTTACGATCGGAATCGGCTGAGTTTTATTTACTTGTTTCAACATATCTGAAATTGTTGGACCAATGTTTTGTTAAAGAAGAAACAAAAAACAGGTAAAAATCAAGTTTTCCAACACAAACAATAATAATTGTCATTCCAACAATGGACCACACAAAAACTCCTTCAAATCGGTGGGTAGATGAGTTCAGTTGCTCACAGCCATCCTTGGAACAACTTGGCTTAGCCCATTCCTTGCAAAGGGGATGAATGGCGTCAAATTCTGAATAGCAACTACACTCTCGTGGGGTGGCCAGATTGCACCAATGAACATAAACAAAAAAACACAGTCCGTCGTGGAATGGAGTGTCTTGGAAATTGATCTGCGGAGTTAGCTATATTATGCCCACACTTTAACATGCGCCAGAAATCACAAAGACTCAAAATTCTGCAAGATGATGAGTATGAGCAATGGCTCTTCTTTCTATCACTTGCTGTTACCTACCTACTCTATTTTTCATGCAGACTTGACAATGCTTGCAAGATTTGGCAATGAAGGGAGGGAACTGATGACAGGGATAGGTAGGCCTAGAGTGGAGAAGAGGGGAATGTGTTCCAAGGATAAAAAGGGATGGATTGCACAGGAAAGACTCTTCCACAAGGTGAACTAAACAGACAAGATTCTGTCAGTGACAAAATTTGCTTCGACCTCTCTGTTCGAAGATATCCCCCCCACCAATAAAGTCCTCAAAGTTAGCCCGTTTTGAGTTGCAAGTGGCAGATTAGGTTGGGTTTTGAGTTGCAAGTGTCAGCAACTGGAGATTTGTGGTTGTAGCTGAGATCTGTTGTACAAATATGCACCCGATTTTTCAGACGAAGATGTAAAAAGAAAAACAAATTTTTGAATGATTGTAAAAATTATGGCCGCCCAGGCCCGCCCTCTTCACCCCGATTCCTACGCTAATGCACACAAAAAATATGCGTGGACCCAAACGAAACTACTGGCAGGATAAAAAACACAAACCGAAAGTACCTAACCACGACCTAACATTAAAATATTATCTGCCCACCTCGGTTGTGTGACATGAACCTCGTTTGGTAATTTCTTTTGCCTTCTTTTCTTTTCTCCTTGTTTGGTGCCATCAAAAGCATAGGTACAGGGCAACGATGAAATACTTCCATGATGGTGTACCACATCACTGATTTGCCTTGTTTTTTGCCTTTGATGTCCGTAAAGGTGTTCTTGTGACACCACTAAGTGATGTTTGTTGGGCATGATTCGTGCCTACTTCGATCGTCTGCAGTGAAACTTGCCCCGTCCTCATGCAAAGTACTTAGATACGCAGACAGAACAATGTGGACGGATGGATGAAAAGATATTTTCACATCATCATGCGAGACAAAGTGAGTTTATTGTCTGTGCGAATGCTGTTGGCCCGTTCTCATGTGTGTAGCTGTAGGTCTTTGCATTTGTAGGTGATAGAGGTAGGTAACCCAAGTGATTCGGGTTACCTATTCTGGCCGTCGGTGATCCAGGGCGTTACCTATTAAATCCCATTGCAACGTGCACTTGACATCTCTGAATAATGAAACAGCTGTGTCCTGTGGCCCTCTCTTGTTCGTCTCATTTGCATGAGAAGCACTTTTGTCTCCTGACCCTGCCCATCCCCTGCCTCCATCTCTCCTAAATCGCATGCTGGTTGATTCGACTAACTGAACTGGCGCATAGAAATCTTCTCAACTGATGTAGGCTAACTGCAGTTCACACAGAGAGCAGGTGATTTTGGGTCAAAATAAAAAACATGGTCAACCAGAGAATGCACCAAAGATGGAAGGATGAGTCTGCCGAATGCATTGATTCTCTCTTGTTTTGTCTGTGCCCAGTATTGCCTTCATCATTCTTGTTGGATCTACCTTGCCTCTCTCAATGCTCCCCCCCCACCCTCTCTCATGCTGGGTGCAGATAACCCATTTAGATAACCGAATTTCAGAGAACTCGGAACAGGTCATGCCATTTGCTTGCCATAAAAACCCTTCAGACAGGTGCATGTGCTGGGTCTTGTTCATCCAGCTATGCTCGATTAGCACTTCCTTTGCCAACCGCAGAGCAAGTGTAATCACAAGCGCTTTTTGCGTGCAACTCTGAATACAAGTGCAATTATTTACACTAGAAAAGCCCGTCGGCCTGATGGCCAACCAGGGCAACAACAAAGCATAAAGCACAGCATACTCGCAAAGTTGATGCGCAAGCGTCCCCATGCACTGGTCCAGCCCTGCGATTGGATTCCGATATCAAGCATGTTTTCAGAAAAAAGCTTGCAATGGCGGGGCATATTTGACAACCGACCTGAAGACAACCGATCTGACCCGAAGATGACCGATCTGAAGTGATCACTTTCTCGAGTTTGGGCAAAAACTTAAGGGGTCCATCAATTTAGGGGTCCTTTTCTCGTGTAGGGGCCCAATTGGGGGTCTGGGGTGGAGCATCCAGTCGGGGTCTGGGGCAGAGCCCCAGCCGGGTTCCAAGGGGCTGAGCTCCTGGAGCGGGGTCTGGGGGAGGAGCCCATCAGAAGCTGAAGAAATTTTGAAAATTTGGTGTGGTCTCGGGTTTTCGTTGCGGCCACCTTGGGTCAGACCTTGTTGCGAAAGTTTCTGCTTTCGCTTCTGCTTCCGAAAGATGGTGGCAAAACTCGAAAAAGCGAAACAAAACGCAAAAGATGAAAAGAAGCGACGAAGGGTTTTGTGAAAAAAGCAAAGATGGAGGACTTCGGAAAAGCAAAAATGCAGAGCTCAAAAAACCTCGCATAAATAGCTCAAGCCTGAAAGTCCCATTGACAAAAACGATTCTGTTCCAAAAATCATCTTTTCCTTGAGTTGCGTTTTGCACCAGATTTGAGGGGCCCTCCTTCGAGCGGTCCTCCTTTTCATCAACAATCGGATTCGGCTTTTGCCTCGAAGGGTTGCGTCGTGGAACTCAAAATCAGGTCATCTTGGGCTGCTCACGATAAGCAAATGGACACCCAGAGATGGCAGTATTTCACTCCACATGAGTGGTATTCCACTCCACGTGAGTGGAATTAAGTCCCACCCCAATCGCAACCAAAAGCCAATAAGATCACTGCAAACTGATGAAAAGGCGGAAGGACGGGGATGGACGATTTTGGAGGCGGAACCCAAGCCTGGATGGTGGCGTTGTGGTGAGGCTGCGGAAACTTTGTCTCAACAAAGGGAAAACACACACAGCAGAAGAAAAGAAAGGCTTGTTTTGAGGGCGTAAGGTAGGTAATGAACAAAACCGCTGGTGGAAGGCTGGTGATGAGGTTGCGTGGTGGTGATGAGGAAGGCTGGTGAGCCTGATGGTGATGAGGAACGCTCGTATGTCTTTCATGGAGTTCACAGCAAAAGAAAAGAGCGAAACAGAGGTTGTTTTGAGGGCGGAAGGTAGGTGATGGACCGGGCGGAAGGTAGGTGATGGACCGAAGGTGGGTGACGGCTTCAAACACGCATGCAGCATTTCAGACGCAGAGGAACGGGGCGTGATTGGACTGCACTGCTGCTGCTGTTGGCGGCCGGCTGAAGGCAACGCTCCCCTCCACTTCATCGTTGCGGCATTCAATCAACGGCTAAGAGCATGCAAAAAGCGTGAGGTGGGAGCGGGGCGTGATCATTGGCCACTGTCGCATTTTTTCCAAATTCCCAAGTTGGCCCAATCGAGCATGCTCGGTTTCCATCCAGCATTGCCGTCAGATGTGGTCAATCATGACTGCTTGCCATCCCTCCAGACTGTTTTCGCATCACGCTTCCAGAATCTTTATTCAGTGGAGATGATGTCTGACTCTTGTTTGCATGTTTTGTCTCTTGTCTGCATGTCTACTCTTGGTAGGTAGATAGGTACCTACCTATATCATTTGATGACAAAGGCAACTTGCAGACATAGGTGCCTAATAAATAATCTACCTACCAGGTTGTTCAAATATCTCAAAATCACGAGTCAGGCAGACTCTGCTTTCACTGAAAATGCATTGAAAAAAATATTTGTTTGAAAATTCAAACAATCACCAGAAATGAAACTTACACTTCGAATATCTTAAGGTAAGGGCAGCATTCATTGTGACAGGTTAACAAGGCCTGTGCAAGTCAGTCAGATTCAAATGAAGTTCACGATGACATCCTTGGCTCAGATCAGAAAGCCAAAACCTACCACCTAAGAACAAAAGATGGAGAAAATGTTAAGATAAAATCTTGGTGAGTTGAGGGAACATAAGATAACATACAGGCATGACTTTGATGATTGATATGTGAATGTGTTGATTTGATTCTTTCGACCAAACTGGAGGGAGATGCTGTCATCACAGAGTTCTTCAGGCTGGTCACCTGATTAAGAAGAATCACTGGAAAAGGTTCACATGAAGTAGGTCGAAAACAATCAAAAAACAAACAAAAAGGAAGACTGGGCTTAAAGAATTCGAGGCAGAGGAGAATTATTGATACCATGATGGACTAACTCAAGTAAGCAATGGACATCTTAGGGTCGGGGCAGGGCAGACCCCAAGAAGATTGGAAAGATGAACCACCACTCACTCAGGTCACAGCATAAAAAATTAAAAGGTCTTCTAGTTTGCAATATTGTAGGCAGTGCTCAAAGTGCGTGGGAGCTCTGGGAGCGTGCGCTCCTGCCCACCCTGAGGGTGTGGGAGCGCAGCTCCCCCATGCCCTGAACCCTCAGCGCTCCCACAATTGGAAAACTGTGCAAAAGCGTTCCCACAGAGCTCCCAGGAGCCCAATGGGATCGAAAATTTTCGTACCCTGTTTGATGGGTGAAGTGCCCACCCTGACGGACAAAGTGCCCTCCTTGAAGTACAAAGTGCCCTCCTCGAAGGACGAAGTGCCCTGCAATTTTTGCAGGTGCCCTTTTCTAAGAAAGTGCTCCTGCCCTTTTTTTGGACACTTTGAGCACTGATTGTAGGTAGGTAGGGGGGCCTACCTACCTACTGAACGAATTTCATGGCCTGTTCATCTCACAGCGTGATAATAGAATGAAAGAACAGGGCACCCCGGAAGCTCAATATAATAATATATCCCCCTGGATTCTCTGTGCTGTAGGCTTTAACTTCGCTCCAATCATGAGGTTTTTTCCTACAACGTTTCCCTCAGAAGCTCTTCACCGGGAAATGCTACAGAACAAACCAACACAATGACAAGATCAATAGTGATCAAAAGATCCAAACGAATCAACCTAGTGAATGGTTAAATCAATTCAGGGTTCAGGTTTCAATATGCTTTCTCCCAAGGGTCCGAACACTCAACACCAAAATAGGGAAACAGACGTAGAACGTGCCAAGGATAAGCAAGGGAAGAAAAGAGACCTCAACCTATTCACATACTCGAGAAAGAGTGCCAATTTTAAGAAATAGCCACTGGACTAAATTGACAACTTATTATTATTATCATTATTATTGTTTTGTATTTGCATGGTGACAGAACGAAGAGCAATATCACTCTGAGTCAGGTACATAAAACAAACAAACAAACAAACAAACACAGGCAAGCACAAGTAGGACAGGAAGCAATGGTCGCGGAATTAAAAATGGGCAAGTGGTGTGACGTCCCGGGATGTGAGAGTACTGGAGATGATTGGTGAGGCAGTAGGCAGGCTTTTCCAGTCACGGATGGTTCTGGGAAAGAACGAATTGAACTGAATGTTTGTCTTGGAAAATGGGGAGTTGTAAGAAAGCCTGTTATCAGTCAGTCATTGAATAGGCTTAATAGAATAAGCAGAAGGTATACAGAAATTCATGGAATCTGTAACAATATGACATGGGCAACCTTAAATAAGGTGCTTCATGACTTTTTGCTGGGCATCCTTACTCGTTCCTTCACTGTAACCTCTGCATAGGTACCCTTGGGTCAACAAACACCTGTCGAACCTTTACCGCAAAAAAACGAAAATTCGGTGCACTCCGATCTAAATATCCCCTCAACAGTGACTTTCATAACAAGTTTGCAGCTTTTAAGACAGAAGCTCATCTGCTAAATTCAAAGCTTTTTAAGGATTTCATTGCCAAGTCAGTTTCTACCAACAATGCGAAAACCTTCTGGAATTTTATCAAGTCTAAAAGGAAGCCATCAAATGTTCAAGTTTCTCTTATATCCGGATCAGAACAATCTGAACACTCTTCCCAGATCAATGCTTTTTCTGCCCATTTTTTCTAAAATATATTCCAGTCAAACTTGCCACATTGAGCGTGAGCGTGATCCAATTCATAATTCTGGAGGAATTGTTTCAAACTGTGTTCTCCCAATAGCGAATAGTTTGAACCCAAGGAACGTGCTGACTCTCCATCATTATTGCTCAAATGTGGATGTGTTACGTTTAATAAATAAGCTGTCAAATAGCAAGGGACCAGGACCAGACTTACTTCCAGTCAAACTATTCAAGGAACTTAGAATCCCATTGTCTCATTTTCTGGAGTTTTTATTTTATCAAATGTATCGAACAGGTGTCTTTCCTCGTGAATGGAAGAAATCCAATGTAACTCCTATCCCTAAAAAAGGCTGCCCAAAAACGCCTGCTGATTACCGCCCAATTTCCACTCTTTCAATCTGTGCAAAGCTTGCCGAACAGCATTTCGGCTCATTGCTTACAAGTTTTTTAGAGTCTATTAATTTTTTCGATCCCAATCAACATGGTTTCCGGAAGGGCCTATCCTGTGAAACCCAACTTTCCCTTTTTGTTCACGATATCTGCGTTGCATTTGAGTCTCACAAACAACTTCATGCCATATTCATTGACCTAAGTAAAGCATTCGATACGGTACCACACGACCTATTACTCCAAAAGTTTACTGTGTTGAATCATCCATCTTACCTCTTGGACTTGCTGGTCTCTTTCCTATCTGAACAGAAAGCCAGGATAAAATTTCAAAACCGGTATCGGTATCGGTATCAGATTTACTCTGTTCTACAGGTTTTCATGCCATAAAGGCAATCATCATTGTGAACAGAAGAGGTTCATCATATACCAGGGAAGGGAGGGGAAGGGATGGGAAGGAAACGCGACCGTCGGCTGCATTATCGAAAGGAAGGGTAAAGGGAAAAGGAGGGGAAAGGACCGCGAAAGATCATCGGAATGTGGACGGGGCCTAGTCATATAGCAATCACTTCAGACACCCAAGCAGACACACACAATCCCAACCAGGCAAGATCCAAACTTGAGCAATCATCTAACACTCATCTCCTCATGCATACCCATTCACAATCTCAAAAATACACAAAAGTGGAAAAAACGCAATAAAATAGAACTTCCGAGCAGAAAGGGATGGAGGTTTTTTTTTTTTTTTTTTTGGGCTTCACAATGTGTTCAGAGACAATGGCCCATTTTTTTTTATTTTATTTTCATTTCAAATTTATTTACAATTAGACAAATTAAACAATAATTGTTATTCAATTGCCAACATAAACCATGAAGATTCATAATGATTAACAATAACATGACACCGATGGGTAGGTACCTAATGGTAAAGAGAAAATAGAAAGACCAACCAACCTCGTGATGAATGCCATTCCCATTCCACTGATTACTCCGAATGTATGTAGGTTGGTACTCATTTGAAGATACTTTGAAACGATGGATGATGCACAATTTGTATCATGTTGGTTTGAAAGAAAAATAGCACTCCTAACACATACATCCCATGTAGATAGTCCATCAAACAAGTCAGTGGATCATGGCAAATAAATAGCCATAGATATTTCCTAGAGGAAAGGAAATAGGCATTCACCACAGAGTGGTGGTTGTGCCATTCAAAAGGAAAAAAAAGAAATAATTAGACGGGTTTTCATTTTGAATCGTTGCGTGTCTAAAACACTCCGATACCTGCCTAATTGCCTACCTATTTTCTTGGTTTGTAACACAGAAAAGGCCACAATTTACAGCAGAACCTAGTTTTTTTTATTTATTGTTTTTTAAGAGCCCACCTGAGTGTTTCCTATAAGAGTCAAATGACTCTCATGACCATGACAAGAGCGAATATTTTCAAGGTGGGACTGAGAAGGGGATAGGGCTATTGGGAATATGATCAAAAATCTGATCAAGAAGCATGTGCTCTTTTGACTTTTGGTGAGGACAATAGCCACCAACTGCAATGCTTAGAAAGGGGGAGAAGAAGCCAACAACTATTTCAAAGATAGATTTGATCTACCTGAAGAAATAATCAAAATAAATCTGGTCAAGGATCATGCTTTTCTTCAGTTGAATTTTAAACTCCCCAAACTAATGGGGACTTAGGGTTAAAT